>APFE030952617.1:28948-65539 GCA_000404065.3 Pinus taeda | reverse complement strand
GAGGTAACGAACGCTTGACTAAGAGGAGAGGGTTCGACTGTTAAGGAGAGGTAAAATCTAAGGGCCCTTGAACCTCATCCCTTTCCCCTAGATGAGGGGACTTTCTCACAGGTGATTTAGAGATCCTAAGTATAAGTATGTAGATCCATAGTATCAGTATGCCATTTTCTTGACGGGGATAACCTCGAGCCCCACCTACTAGCGGGGATAACCTCCCTACCTACTAGTGCGGTTGAAGATGCGAGTGAATTGAATGGTTGAATGAGTCCCGCGAGTCCCGCTGATGATAGAATTTGCAAGTGATTTCTATAAAAATAATAATAAATTTAAAAATTGTAATAAAAGAATATTAGAATTATATTTTAAACTTTAAAATATTGTTTGAAATTCAAAGTTATGTCCTTTAAATTAAATTATTATAATTGTTAATGAGATATAGCATACAGGCTTATTATTGTATATCTCGAGCAATTGGATTAGAATAAAAACGATCTTGCAATACATATATAAATTTTATGTTAGAAAAATACATGCCTACAATAAGTTTTTTGTATGACTTAAGTTTCTTGTATGACTTTTGCTTATATTGAGGTTGTAATTTACAAGTTCCATTTCTACATATAGAGAGCTTGTTGATTTCTTTCTTAATATTTGGTAGAACCAAATGACCTATTTAGATGTGATACCATGAACTTTTGGTTAATCTCAACACTAATTGATAAAGCATGCCACATTCAGTTTCATGTTTCACAATTTTTCTTTTCTATTTGGTCACAATCTCTAATATATTTACATCTCCTATATTGAAGGATTCATATTGATTAGGCATTTTATTGTTCAAATGGGAGATAACTACCTAATTATCATCCAAAATCATATAGTGTCTCCTAAGAATCTGACGCAACATCAAAGCCTTCAATGAAAAGCAACAACTAGGGTAAATATGCTCAACCATTCTTCTATTCTTTAGGACTTTCTAAGGAATGCACATGAGGTGGAAACAATCCTAACATATAATGGTCTTTTGGTTGCCTAAACCAAAATCATCAACATAGAGGTTACGACAAAGCAAAAAATATATATTCCAAACTAGACATAAGCTAAAGAAGTTCACAAACTAGGGTACAGATCATAGAGGCCTTGTTCATCCTTGAACCCAATGCAGGCCAAGGAAAAACAAATTGGGCTAGAAGCTCCAAAACTATCACACCTTTTATTTCAAGTTCATTCCACTTTGTTTATGAATATGCTCTACTATTGAGGGTAAAATATGCCGAGTTACTTGAGAGTTGAGGGGTTTTGATTCCCATTGATTTACTTTAAATGCATTTTGCCACTTATCTTTCCTTGTGTCTTTTATTGTAAGATTGGATTATGATTATCATTGACTAATATAGGGGATAAGGGACGAGGAGATTATCACTATTTTATCCTCAAATTTCTCATGTCCAAATGATTTGCTTCATTAATTAGGTGGTTTGCTTGTATATTTCAATCCCTCAGCACATGAAAGAAGTCTACCAATCCAATTGTTTTGTTTCCTTTCCAATTATGAGGATAAATTATGTTCTGTTGTAGTGCTTTGGAGTGGAGGAGTGACATATATGTGTAACGATGATTGATGAGTCCCTTGAGCTTTCCATTTTTGAGAGCCAATATCTCAACTTAGTTATTGGAAAATTAACTTAAACCTAACTCAAATATTATTCCCTATTTTTCCTTAAAATCAAAGGCAATGGCCCCTATATTGTTTTCTTTGTTTTTTATGGAAAAAAAATTGCTAACATTCCCACTCCTTATTCTTTTCTTTATTTTGATGGGAAAAAAAACCCTTTATTTCTTAGCTTACTAAAATCAAAGGCAATCACCCCTTTATTTCTTACTAAAATCAAAAGCAATCACCCCTTTATTTCTTACTAAAATCAAAAGCAATCACCCCTTTATTTCTTTCTTTGTTTTGATGGAAAAATCTGGTAACATCTACCGCTCCTTATTCTTTTATTTACTTTGATGGAAGAAAAACAATATTAAAAATAATATTCTCACTAAATTTTAGGTTTTTTCAAAATGATTATGAATCTACTAAAATTAGAATTTTAGTGCGTATAATTTATACTATAAATTACATCTACTTTACAATATTTATTTATTCATGAAAACATTGATAAAATAGTAACAACTATATACCATTTTTATATTGGAAATTGATATCTTCATTTTTATATTGTTATGAAAAACATTTAAAATAAAATACTTAACTCTTTTTCTTTCTCCCGTTATATTTACATATATCGTACCAACAGCTGCAAGGTTTCTCGTTGTATTATCCCCTGTGATTTTGAAAGCATTATTTCTTATGCCGTGAGTAAATTTTTTGTTAAAATCCATGTCTTTTCTTTGAATCCAATCCACCATTTGATATTCTCGATTGTTCTTTCCACTTGCTAAGAGAATGTTGAGTACTAGTAACCCAACGTAAGAAAAATTCCTAAATTACGGTTCCACTTGAGAAGCAATGACAAAAAGTGATACCTGCTTAGGACCATAATGTCTTTTAATTGGGATCCAATGAGACAATATTATGACATACATGGATGTGATTAAGGTTGTGAAAAAAACTGGTGGAGTAGAGTTATTTAAAAAAAAACAATATAGTGGAATGTAAATTAACAAGGGAGGTTGCATGGCAGTTAGTTCTTGCCTTGAGTGGAAAGCGAGGCTTGAGCATCAAATTATTGATAGCCTTGAACAAGTTATTGCCCCTGATTTCAGTAAGTGAAGGTTATGGTTCCTGTCAGGCCAGGAGTAACTCCAGTTTGGCAAAAAATTGATTCATTCCTTATTTCATAGGTAACCCATTATTATATACAATAGGGAGTGATTGTTCAGTGCATCTCCTAATAACTGTTCACCTTCCCAATTTATTTTATTTACATAAAATTCCCAATCATGAAGATTAGGTGTCAACATTCCCCCCCTTAATCTGAAGGGATGTTGGTGAGTCCAAGCATCATTCTAAATCGCTCACACTTTTCCCTTCCAAGTGCTTTGGACCTGAAGATGTTTGCAATTTGCTCATTTGTGGAACAATGACAGAGATGGATTGTTTTGGCCTCAACATGATGTCGAATTAGATGATATTTTGTATTGATATGCTTCGTTCGATCATGGAATTTTGGGTTCTTGGCCAACTTTATTGCAGAGGTGTTTTCAATCATGAGTGGAGTTGATTGTACTTGTTTTACCTACAAAGCTTCAAGAATTTTCGTGAGCCACACAATTTCTTTTGTTACTTTAGCTGCTACCACGTATTCTGCTTCTATTGTGGAATTTGCTGGAACTGATTGTTTGCATGATCTCCAGGAGACAGCTCCTGATCCAAGACTCATAGCATATCCTGAAGTAAATACCCCAGTTTCTTTGTCTCCATCGAAGTCTGAATCAGAGTATCCAATCAAGCTGAAGTCGTCCACCTGTGTATACTTGATTCCAAGGTCTTGAGTTCCCTTCAAGTACCTTAGAACTCTTTTTGCAGCACACCAATGTCCCTCACAAGGCTTTTGCATAACCCTGGAGAGGATTCCAACAGCGAATGAAATGTTTGGTCTGGTAGTAGTGAGGTAGATGAGACTTCCTACAAGCTGTCTATATTTTGTTGCATCCTCAAATTCCTTTCCTTCAATAGATGTGAGCTTTAAGTTTTGTTCCATTGGAGTAGTGAGAGGATTGCACTCTGTCATGCCAAACATATTCAACAAATCTCCAATGTATTTCTTTGAGAAAGAAATATGGACTTTGGATGTTGGGTTACTTCAATGCCAAGATAGTAATGAACATAGCCCAAATCAGTCATTTCAAAACTTTTCCCTAATTCTTTCTTTATGGATGCAATATAGCTTTCATTGTTCCCTGTTATTAAAAGATCATCTACATATACCACAAGATATACAACTTTTTTGCCAACTTTCTTGACAAATAAAGTTGCATCATCAAGATCAAAATGATTGAAGTTGAGTTTCAGATTATGCTCAGTTAGCTTTTCATACCAGGCTGGTGGTGCTTGTTTGAGGCCATACAAGGACTTCACAAGTTTGCATACTTTATGTTCATGTCCTTTCATAGCAAATACTTCAGGTTGGGACATAAAAACATTTTCTTTTAGATCTCCATTCAAGAAGGAAATTTTTACATCCATTTGATGGACTTTCCAACCGTTCTGAGCTGCTAGTGCAAAGAGTGTCCGGATGGTGGCCCATTTTGCTGTGGGAGAAAAATTTTCCTCATAATCGACCCCTTCCTTCTGTGCAAAAACTTTTGCCACAAGCCTAGCTTTGTGCTTGTCAAGTGAGCCATCAGCTTTGTACTTGTTCTTGTAGACCCACTTGCAGCCAATTGGTTTGGTTCCAAATGGAGGATCAACCAGCTTCCAAGTGCCGTTCTTTATGAGGGCATCATACTCCTTTTGCATTGCTTCTTTCCATTCATCATGAGAAGCAGCTTCTTTAAAGGAAGTTGGTTCAAAATCTGTAGACAAGTTCAATTCACAATCATAAGAAACATCCATATCAATAGGTGAATTAGAGTCATCTACATCACCTCCATTTTGTCGATTTGCATTTCTGGTTCCTGGTTTTCCAATTTCATCAGGATGAACACTTTCAAGTGTCTTTGTCAGCCACTTTGGGGGACCTTTCTGAGATGGTCCAGGCTGCTCTGTTGATTGAGTTGGGAGTGAATCAAGATTGAGTCTCCCAATTCTATCAATTACATCACTTAAAGCATCATCCGTTGTTGGAGTTTCAGTCGGGGGAGAGTATTCTTCAGAAGAAGATTCCACATGTTGATCTAGTATAGGAATCCCCCCTTCAAGATGTGGAATCTGATTTTCAAATTCTTGAAATGATTTCATTTTTGCGAATCTATCCAAGCGATCAAGTTGCCGCTCAACAACATTGTCAGATTTGGATGATTCAAGAAAAATTACATCTCTAGATATAACAAACTTTTTATTTTCTTCATCATAGAGGCGGTATGCTTTGGAGGTGTTTGAATACCCCAGGAAGATACACTTACGACTTCTAGCACCAAGTTTGTTTCTATGTACCTTTGGTATCAAAGCATAACAGGTGGAACCAAAGACCCTAAGATGTTTTACCGAAGGAACATGTCCATACACAATTCATAAGGAGTCTTGTTTCTTATAGCATTAGATGGACATCTATTCTTTATATATGCAGCACATAGAACAGCATCAGCCCAAAACATTATCTTTACATTTTTGAAGAAGAGCATGGATAGTACCAATTTAAGATTGTCCTATTCATTCTTTCAACTACACCATTATGTTGGGGATTATAAGGCACAGTTGTTTGATGTTTGATCCCATGTTGGCGAAAATAGTTTTCAAATTCATTTGACGTGTATTCTTTTCCATTATCAGTGCGAATAGATCCAATATGAGATTGTCCATCATTTTCAATCCATCTATGAAAATTCTTGAATGTTTGAAAAGCATCAGATTTGTTCTTCAATAAATAAACCCAACACATTCTGGTGCAGTCATCAATAAATGTCATCATATATTTATTTCCATTTGCGGAAGGAACAGGCATTGGACCACATAAATCTGAATGAATGAGTTCAAGTTTTCTATGTGCTCTTGAATGTGAATCATGAAAAGACTGTTTGCTATGCTTTCCTATAATGCAAGAATCACATTGCTTAAGTTTCCTAGGAATTGTAGGCAACCCAGTAACACCATTTCTCTTCAATAAGCGGAGGCTGTCATAGTTCAAATGTCCAAAAATAGCATGCCACAATAAACTTGATGGAAGTGTACCTTCTTCATAATGAGAATTGTATGAGAAATGTTGTGCACGAGAAGAGGTACCCTGTAGCTTGAGAAGCCTTTCTTCTTCTATCCCCGTCATGACAAGTGAGTGGTTTGAAGCTTTTCTCACCTCAAGCTTGCCATCAAACATATGAATGGAGTGTCCTTGTTGGCGGATATGGACCAAGGACAACAAGTTTCTCCTCAGCTGTGGGAGATATAGAACATGATGCAGAAGAAAGTCTGGAAGCCTAGGCAATTTAAGCCTGATTGTGCCAAGCCCTGATGGCTTGAGTTTTGATTGGTCTGCAAAGTATACTGCTCCATCAACATTGTCAGTAAATTCTTCAAAAAAATATTTTCTATGAGTCATGTGGCAAGTTGCTCCCGAATCAAGCAACCAATAATTTTTGGAAGAAGCAAGTGAAGCATTAAATAAGTCTTCATTTACTCCAATATTACATTGTGCCACAACATAATGGGCAGATTCAGGTGCTTTACCTTTGTCTGTGTCATTAGTTTTACCTTTGGGTTGGTTTCTTTGCTGCTCAATTTTGTCTTTTGTCCCAAGGTAACTTGCATGTGGAGGCATCATGTGTTCCATTTCTTTTGAAGCGTATGAAGTGAAAATCTGACTTTTCTCCTTGAGAGTGTCTGCCCCCCTACCTCTGAAATTTCTTCCTCTTCCTCTTCGACCACCTCTTCCTCTGGAAGAATCTTGAGCAAGATTCTTTTCTCTTTGAGCAAGACATATAGCCTCTTTAGAAGATTCAGGGGCTGTCTTCTTTCCAAAAGCTTTCTCTCTTTCAGCAAATTTTTTCACAAGAGAGTCAAAGGTAATATCTTTGAAATTTCCATTTGCTTGTAATGACTCAAGATAATTGGAGTAAGTAGGATAATGTTCATTGAGAAAAGCAACTAGAGGAATATCTAATTCAACCTTAGTGGCTTTGATATCATGCATTATAGATTTTACTTCGGATGAAAGAGCAAGAGGATCATTATTTTGTAATTCAAGAATGAAGAGTTTAATCATGAGTTGAACAACTTCAAGCGCAGAGTGTGAGTCATAGAGTTCCTTCAGTTTTTTAAGGCTTTGAAAGCATTTGAAAATGGCGAAATATGGCAACTCACCTCTTCACTTACTAATGCTGCAATCAATGCATAGGCCTTGCTATTCTTATTTTCCCAAATGGCGAACTCCTTGTCTGAGGTAGGCTGTTCTGGCTCTTTGTCTCTGTCTCCAACACACACTCCTTTCCACAACTCATTGAAAATGAGGTTGTGTTTTATTTTCCTGGACCACTCAGGATAGTTCTCCTTTCCAGTGAGAACTACTCCCACAATAGATATGATTGAATGCATTGTAAAATCTGTGTATCGTGGGAAAAAAATACTTATGATGCAAAATTTTACTCCTATTTTTTTTTTTTTAATTATGATATATAGATACAGAGGTATCACTATACAAAATGTAATACCATACACCGCAATATCATTCAGCGTAATAACATTCACCATTCACCAACTCTAATATTCAATGCCATACACATATACAATGCAACAACAACACAACATTGCAGCAACAACGATATATCCCACAATGATCTATCAATCTTCACCGAATTTGAACCAAAAATACCATGCCAAAACACAACATTGCCAACAAAAGGCCACAAAAATATATTCAATATGCATACATCCAAAGAATCTCATCAACAACAACAACAATCACAAAAATACCACTGCAAGAACACAACATTGCAGCAACAACAACATATCATGGAGAGGTCGTAGTCATATATTTTGCAAGAGAGGAGTGTTAAAAACATGAGTGGTATTACCAAGTGGGGGAGGCCACCACGATTAACAGAAGAGGAGTTATATTAATACGCTAAGGTGGGAGTCATACACGTTGTGTAGAGTCGAGAAGCGTATGGAGGTCGAGGTGTATGGAGGCCATGGTACTACCAACTGGGAGTCGGGTGGTTTGTGGAGGTATTAACCAGAGTGGAATTCAATGTATTTAAAAGCCTTTGACGAGTTTGAAAACATACTAGCACAAAAATCAGCGCATATGCTGCATACCAGTAGAGCAAGGTCGTATGAGAGAGGCTGAATCAACGTGTGGGAGTCGATTGTGTATGGAGGAAGGGCTGAATGTAGCTCCAGGAATATTACCATAGTTCAATGCAGCTCCGGGAATATACATAGTTCAACGCAACTTTAGGAATATACATAGTCGCTCAAGCCACACATACTTCAAAAAAATTGTAACACACTGAGGGTAGACAGAGGATGTAGTGCAAAAATTTGAGACATAAGGACATTATTACAGAGATTTGACAGGGATGACAGTCTACAAAAATGTAGAATAGAGAACAAAGGAATATCCTCTTCCTCTTCGACCACCTCTTCCTCTAGAATAATCTTGAGCAAGATTCTTTGCTCTTTGAGCAAGACACATAGCCTCTTCAGAAGATTCAGGGGTTGTCTTATTTCCAAAAGCTTTCTCTCTTTCAGCAAATTTTTTCAGAAAAGAGTCAAAGGTAATATCTTTGAGATTTCCATTTGCTTGCAATGACTTAAGATAATTTGAGTAAGTAGGATAAAGTTTGTTGAGAAAAGAAACTAGAGGAATATCGAATTCAACCTTAGTGGCTTTGATATCATGCATTATAGATTTTACTTCGGATGCAAGAGCAAGAGGATCATTATTTTGTAATTCAAGAATGAAGAGTTTAATCATGAGTTGAACAACTTCAAGTGCAGAGTATGAGTCATAGAGTTCCTTCGGTTTTTGTAAGGCTCTGAAAGCATTTGAAAATGGCGAACTCCTTGTCTGAGGTAGGTTGTTCTAGCTCTTTGTCTCCGTCTCCAACACACACTCCTTTCCACAACTCATTGAAAATGAGGGTGTGTTTTATTTTCCTGGACCACTCAGGATAGTTCTCCTTGCCAGTGAGAACTACTCCCACAATAGATATGATTGAATGCATTATAAAATCTGTGTACCGTGGGAAAAAAAATAATTATGATGCAAAATTTTACTCCTAAAAAAAAAATTAATTCTGATATATGGATAAAGAGGTATCACCGTAATATCATTCAACGTAATAACATTCACCATTCACCAACTCTAATATTCAATGCCATACACATATACAATGCAACAACAACAACGATATATCAATCTTCACCTAATTTGAACCAAAAATACCATGCCAGCACACAACATTTCCAACAAAAGGCCACAAAAATATATTCACTATGTATACATCCAGAGAATCTCATCAACAACAACAACAATCACAAAAATACCGCTACCAGAACACAACATTGCAGCAACAACGACATATCATGGAGAGGTCGTAGTCATGTATTTTGCAACAGAGGGAGTGTTAAAAACATGAGTGGTATTACCAAGCGGGGGAGGCCACCATGATTAACACAAAAGGAGTTATATTAATACGCTAAGGTGGGAGTCATACACGGTGTGTAGAGTCGAGAAGTGTATGGAGGCCGAGGTGTATGGAGGCCATGGTACTACCAACTGGGAGTTGGGTGGTTTGTGGAGGTATTAACCAGAGCGAAATTCAAAGTATTTAAAAGCCTTCGACGAATTTGAAAACATACTAGCACAAAACTCAGCCATATGCTACATACCAGTAGAGCAAGGTCGTATGAGAGAGGCCGAATCTGCGTGTGGTAGTTGATTGTGTATGGAGGAAGGGCCGAATGTAGCTCCAGGAATATTACCATAGTTCAATGTAACTCCGAGAATATACATAGTTCAACGCAACTCTAGGAATATAGATAGTCGCTCAAGCCACACATACTTCAAAAAAATTGTAACGCACTGAGGGTAGACAAAGGATGTAGGGCGAAAATTTGGGACATAGGGGCAGTATTACAAAGATTTTACAGAGCTTTGACAAAGATGACAATCTACAAAAATGTAGAACAAAGGCAGGAAGGAGTTACAAATTAAAGAGGGAAGCCAAAAATGGTGCTGGCTCTGATACCATGTCAAGCTAGGAGGTAACTGCTCAAAACAAATCATGATATTCATTCAGGTTGGTCATTATTATATACATGAGGGAGAGACTGTTCATTTCATTTTCCAGTGACTCTTCATCTTTTCTATTATTTATTTACATTAATTACAGTTGTTCACCCAATCCCTATGATTAGTTGTCAACAATTGTTTTTATATCTACTTTTAGAAATAAAAATAATAAAACTTTAAGCCCATGATTTAGAAAAACCTTACTTGAATATCAAATTCAAATACTTATACTTATGAATGTGAGAAATAAGAAATAACAAACATTAAAATTCTATAAACATATTGGTTCTCTACCATATCTTAGTTCTCAAAATCTACATTTAAAAATTAATAATTAATAAAAAACCATATAATTATGATAAGGAAGTTAAAAGCTATAATAACATCATTGAGTAATTAATGTGATGTAAATAACCATTATAATAAAATGTAAAATAATATATTTTTATTTATTTTTACCATTTATATAAGAATTAATTTGTATTAATTTCGATGTGAAACATGACGGTGGAAAGGGCTTAAAGAAGTTTGGGAAGAACGGGTGTGTACATTTTGCATGTCTGGGGTAGTGGAGTCGGAAAACAATTCATTTTGGAATGTGATGCATTCAAAAACATCAGAGAAAGTTATGAGAATATGCTAGCATCAGTTTCTTGGCATTGTCTTTTTAGTGAGGGGATTGTTGGAAAGTTGGGCCAGTTCATCATCAATTTGAACACGAAAATGATTGAATTGTAAAAGACGAAAAACATGGAACTAATAGTCCCATAGACTATTTTTAGTCTCGTGGACATTAAAATATCATTTCATCTTTAAAAATTACTAAATTAATAACAATTTAATAATATATAAATTACAAATCTTTTTCACCAATTTAAAAATTATTAAGTGAGACATGTTCTATATTTAGGAGTATTCTTTAAATGTGACTTTTTGGTCAGAATTCATTGAAAAAATTTGTGGCTAAATCTTGATTTGTGTTGTTTACACTGGTTTTTTTTGCTGTATATATAGATTCAACACCTTCATTGAAAAAATTTGTGGCTAAATCTTGATTTGTGTTGTTTACACTGGTTTTTTTTGCTGTATATATAGATTCAACACCCTCAAAAAGCTGTGCGGCATTGTGAAGAGTTCACTCATCAAACTTGATATTTCAATGAATCCTTGGATTCTAGAGAAATTAGATTGGAAAATAATATGGAAAACTTTCCAAACAGTCGCACTTAAAGACTACTCTCTATATTTATGTACACGTTATTTCTATAAATTATGGTGGGAAATATGTTATTTATGTGAATATGAGCTATTTTCAAGGATTTTATTTTTGAATTGAAAAACCACTACACAAATATCTAGAAATTTGCACATGAATATTGGAACCATATCAAAAAATTATGGCTTAAAATATGTGATACAGTTATCCACATGGAATTATATTGTGCAAAGGCTACAATAAGACCTTCAAGTTATGTTCAATCAAATGTTTGGAAAATGGTTTATTTATTTTATTTTTATTTTATTATTATTATATTATTATTTTTTTTTTTTTTAATTTTTTATTTATTTTTTTTTAATTTTTAATTTTTTAATAATATTGATTTTTTTTCAAAGTTAAACATTATAAGTTGCATTGGTCAATGCTCAATTAATAATGGTCAACACACAAGTGAATTGCTTGCATTGATCAATGTAAAAACTTATACTTACAATATAACAATATTCTTAACTATGGATATTCACCCGCACTTTACCATGGATATTCTTAATTTGTTAATAGGCTTTGTTAAAATACCATGGGCCAATATCATGGCTTAACAATATCACATGCCCAAAAACCATAACTCATTTCAAAATCAAGATATTTTATAAATATTTTATTTTATAACATTTTTTTAATTAAATTTAAAAGAAAAAAGATTATACTTTTGAGATAGATCTAAACCCTCTACCCTCACTACTACTAAAAATATTTCGTGGATATTCCATAAAGATTAAATCAAGACTTTAGTAAAATGAAAAATTTGAATACTTTTATATATAAAGATTATATAAGACTAACCTAGATCTATCTTTACTTCAGATCTACCAAATACCAAAAGAGATCAAATCTCATGAGATGAAAACCTCTTTTAAAATAAAAAGAAATTTGATGGAACTACACTAATATACAATATAATAACAACATTCATATAATATACAATATAATAACAACATTTATATAAATATTACATAGAATTGTTATTTTTCTTTTGCAAAAAATTATTATATTAAAAAACTTTACTAATCTTTTCCCATATTTTATGTTTGAAAGACTTCTATTCTTTTAATCGTTCAAATTAACCAACCATTCATAAACAATTTAACCTTCTACTAGAAAACACAAAGTTGTTTTTCTCATGTTATGTAGCAGTATAATACCAACTTAGAAGTACATATATTTTTTTTTGTGTGTTTTTTTAATGAAATTCATTAACGAGTGAATTAAAATGGGAAGGTATTCAAATTGAGTAGTCTTTAAGTGCGATTTTTTGGAAGTCTTTCGGATTATTTTCTAATCTAATTTGGGATTCATTGAAATCACAAGTTTGACAAGTGAACTCTTCATAATCGAAGTACCCCATGGGTTTTTGGAAGTGTTAAATCCATATATGCAGTAAAAAAATCAGTTTAAAAAAAGCAAATCAAGATTTGGCCACAAATTTTTTCACCTTCAGAAACTCCAAAAAGTCACACCAAATGGGAATGGATATGGTAAAGTTCGATTTCAAATATTACTTTAATTTCAAGCCTTGTTTTGACATGGACTCGTTGTGACCTCATCATCTAGGAACGTATCTGACTTTTAGTTGACTATCCTATTTCTAAGTGTTTTGATTAATTTTGGGAGAAAAAGAAGGAAAAATAAAGAAAAGAAAAACATGTTAATCAATTAGCAATTAAAAATAAGTAATGATTAAGTAAATAATTTATGATTGGGTTTAGAGTATGTTCTAAAATTGTTTTTGATTGGCTAAGAGCTTGTCTTTCTAGGGCTTAAGGAAACTAATGGCCCAAGACGCATAGGTATGTGACATGAGTGAAAGTTTCCCCTTTATAAACCATCAAATAGTTTGATTTTCTTTGAATAGCAATTATTATTATTCAACTTTAAGTTCATGACTATTATTATTATTATTATTCAATTTTAAAGTCATGACCAAGCCAAGCACTCAATTGGTGTATGAGACCCCCTTATTTGTGGGACAAGAGACCCACCTCCGCACAATGATTTGATTGCTAAGTCTACAAAGACATACATACTCTACCCCTGGTTTTGAACATGTAACCTTTTAAAAAGAAACATATGCTCTTAACCTTTTTTTTTTTTGTAAGCTACGGTAGTGCCTTTCTTTTTCTATTTATATCAAAACAAGTTAAACCATATACATCGATTTGGTGGCATCAACCTGCCCAGATGGGAAACCAGATCTGTTGGCCACCTCAAGTTATTATAGGCCATCCAACAACAAAAATTTCTAAGTCTACCAATCCATGCAATATAAACCATGCATCAGCAAATGCTAAATATGTTCCAGACAGTCATGAAACCAGCACAAAGAAAAGAAAATACTGATCCTCAGAAATAAACATAATAAACAACTACATGAGCTAAACTTTTCTGTCTTCCACGTTCTTGGGTGCTATTGCCACGTCCCTCGCTACTGGAGTTAACTTTTTGAATTGTTGTTGGATCCCCTCCAGCTTACTGTTCTACAATATCATTATGATCTGTAGATTTTTCATTTCTTTCTTCATGTTTGGCATGCCCTGGGCAAGCTCTGCCATTTCACCTGCTACTTGTTCTCGTGCCTTTGCAAGTAAACGTTTAAGCACCCAGTAAACGTGCAAGGCTTGCTTGTATAAAGTCATTCTTCCCTTGGTGTTTCCCGAGTCTGGAATGAGATCTCCCCATTCCTCCATTTCGGGCTCCGAATCTTCTTCGATGACATTTTCCTCCAATTCCTGAATGAGCTTACATATATCCGCATCAGTTCCTTCTCGATATGCCCTTGCAGCTTCCTGTATTGTTTTCCTCATAGTTTTCTGGCTACGCCTCTGAAGTGCAGGCACAAAGGTCGTGGGGTCATTACGTCTTGGTTGACTTTGGACCTCTTACACCTCAGCCCCTTCCTCGACCTGAACACGTCATCTTGTGTTTTGTAGCTGCCTGTTTACCATGACCAACAACAAAAGGTTAGATTATTTGCATTTACTCCTGTTCCCATCTCCTGAGTGTCCCTGTCCCAGATTTTGTCCTCCCCACTCTAGGTTCTCCCAATGGTCTGGCTACTCCCTGGATTCCCTCCCCTTGGGCTAGACATGTGAATACCCTCTATAATCTTCTCTGCCTCCCAGACTGCTTGTTTAACCTCCTCAGTCTTCCCCTGTACCCAACACCTACATAACCCCGCCAGGTTTTCATTATGGTCTTCGCAGTTCTTTAGCGTGTAAGAATCTCCCTCTGCATTCTTCGTCTTGTCCCCCTCTGCCTTTTTACTGTGTGCTTCAGGGAGGGGTTCAAACTCCATTGCAAATCCTATCTCCCCTCCCTCCTCCATCATACAACAAAAGGTTGAAAGGGAAGCAAGAATTAGCATTGAGAAAACATACCCGGATTGTCACTCGGTCACAGAAGAATCCAGCTTTCGCTTGGCTCCGGTCTTCTCCTTCCTTCACTGTGTACTAGTATCTCTTACTCCCTTAGCCTTCCTCATTAACCCTTTCCCTTCTATTCTACATCCCAACATTCTTCTGCCGCCATTTCCTAGTCCCTCTTCCTCCACTCCCCTGTCACCTTGGCACCTCGGGATTCCAGCAGGCCTGCATAATGCCCCCGCATCCCACTGAGTAATTATTAGAGCATTTGGTGGCCAACCTTGCCAGCCTCTCCCTTGCGTTGTCCTGTTAACCGTCTTGTCCTTCTCTCTCAACCCAATCGGGGGACATATGCTCTTAACTTTTAAACCCACTCAAAATGTCAAAAAACCTATCCATGATTAATTTAACGAATTATAATAATTTTTTTCCAATTTTAAAATATAAGTAAATAAAAAATAAAATAAATCTATAATTACTATTTAACAAACATAAAACTAGTTGTTTAGTGGTGTGATTTCAAGTGCTTTGTAGCCAACCACATCTTTACTTCCACGTTTTAATTTTTTCAAGGAGGGAGCTTTATGGTAGAGAAGTTGGACAAGATTTCAATTTTATAATTAGAGATGCCACCGATTAATTAAGTCACTTCTAATTATCGAGTTTTCATTGAATATCAGTGTTTAATTGTGTTTTTTATTATCATTGATATTTGTTTTTTTAGTAGATTGATTCACCCATTTAATGTGATTAATGATTGATATTTGTTTTTAAGTACATTGGTTCTAATTATTATTAATGTATATTTTTAATCGAGTTTTTCATTAAATATTAGTATTTGATTGTTTGTTTTTTATTAGGCGATTGATTTACCAATTGAATGTGATTAATGAATGATATTTGTTTTTAGTAGATGTATTCACCAATTCAGTGTGATTAATGTGTTATGGTTTATAAATTCAATGAAATTTTTAGTAGAAAATTGTTTTTTAGCGGATTAGATTCATTTAGATAATAAATTTTTATTTTTATATTATTTATTTATTTTATTTTTGTTAAATACTAAAAATTTTTAAAAGAAGAGATTTAGTATATGGGTTATGTTAATTTCTTTTTTACATTTTAGTTTTTGGTATTAAATTTAATAATATCTATGTTACTGTTATCTTTATGTGAGTGTGCATCTCCAAACTCCTTATATTTAGATAGGTTTTCTTTGTTTTGAAACTCATTGGCTATGCTTATAGGAGTTTTGAAGCTAGAGATCAACGTGGCACAAAATGGCACTGACTTGAGTCGAGGTCTCCTAAAGTAAATATCATAAAGTGGAATGCACAGTTGTCAAGGTCTAAATGACAAGGATACAACCTTTAGATGCAAATGCAAGGTGTAGGAATAAATTGGTCATCTAAAGGATGCATGTGTCAAGACCGATATTTCACCAAGGAAACCAAGGAAAACTATCAAACCTTGGGGTTGGAATACAACTCTTGGATCCCCTCCTAAATTGAAAATTACTCATTACAAACCTGTTATATCATCAATGTACCCATTCTCGCCATCTGTTGTAAAGGATAACTTCAAGTAACTTTAATTACACCCTAACATTATAGTAATTCAATGAAATGGAAAGAATTTCCCATTAATTATCCAAAGACAAAACAATTACAACCATGGGAGGAGAGGACAACTAGAATGCAATGTAATGCAATCAAACTTCATATGGAGTGTTGCATTGTTTTGATTCACAATAACAACCCTAATACGTCATTCAATAAAAAGCACCATGTTTTGTGGATCTTGTTATCAATATAGATTATACTTCTCATATGATGATATTTTCATTTGTATTGAAATATAATTTATTACGTTTGGATATTTTTCAATTCTTTTTGAAGTTTATATAATACTAATTGGTATTTTCTAACATTTTTTTCTTATTTAAATATTAGATTTTTCTAAAAGAAAAACTAGATTTATTTCATTGATCATGTATACTACTCAAAAGTGTTTATAGGTTCAAATTTCACAGGGAGGGGTTGAAAGTGGGAGCCAATTGTGGGGGTTATACTGTCTCAAGGAGCATCTAGACTCAACTGAATCTCACATAATCTTGGTAACAACATCCCAAGTTTGGGTAGATCATTCTTCCATCCAAAATGTGAATTTTCCCTAACCTAGGCATAACCTAGTTACGAAAAAACAAAAAACAAAAAACAAAAACAAAACAAAAAAAAAATCTTCAAAGAACATACAAAGAGATGGCATATCAATCTTCTTAATCAATCAAGAATTTTTAGTTATTAAAATCCAACAAAGTTCCACATGGAAAAGACAAAAAAAAGGGCTAAAAGAACCAACCAAAAAACCCTGGCAAGTGTTGAGAAATTGGGAGGCTTGCAAATTAAATTAGATTTCTCTTTCTTTGATAATTTCTTCTGAATTTTGTTGGCTTCTTATTAATCTTTGTTATGTTTTTCTTCATCAAACAATTATCAAATGTGCAGAACATGAAGATCATAATAATACAAAGAACACAAGATATAGGTTCTAAGCCAGGGCGAAACCCCTCCAAGGGGAAAACCCCAAAAGATTATCTTCTTATAGAATTAGATCAAAATGAGATATCCAAGACCCATTATCAAAGAAAGACTCCAGCCTTCTAGATGTCAAGTCAAATCCTCCTTCTGCATAAAAAATCAATCAATGACAAGAGACCAACAACAAATCTTCAACAAGTGATATGGTAAGGCAGAACTTCCACAAACCCTTCTTCAATTTCAGACTTCGTCCCTCCTTCTGTTAAATTTAAGAACCAATTAATCAAATTGTGTGTGTCAAATGAGTTCATCTCACCCTCTATTTATATTGTCTAGAGGGTTTCGAAAAGACATGTCCTTTGGGGCAGTGTCAACTTGACATCTAAAGGTAATTTTTACCCAAAATTACATCTAGAAATTTCTTTTCTCTTTTTTTTACAAGAAGTTCAAATAGGACTTTGACTCAACAAATCCTAGAAGCATGAAGAACATGCTAATAATAAAATTCTTCCTTTTCGCCTTTTTGCTTTTACATAAAATATACGATGACACAAGTACAAAAACCATTATGAAGACCGAACCTAGTTACATTTTCTAACACTCCCTCTTAACTAGGGAGGTATTCATAATTCCTCAACGGGTACAAGGGTACTTCCCAAATTGAAATATTCTCATAAGAAGTGTTGGATTGATAAGTTGTCTTTAAGCATCAACATCATAGCTAGCATTGTCAAATATCAGCATAGCAAGGCCTTGACTTGACAAGCTTTAACTCTCCACACGATTAGAGCACAATGTTGGGAGGCATACATATGTACACCACCATAGACTCTCAAGGAACATAACCCATCAAGATGTTCACTAGGTATGTCCATCCAGGACTATTCTTATCTCATATTCTCAATCCTCAAAGAATATTAGTCCTCTTCAACCACTCTTGTCTTGGATATCCTGTCTAGTCCTCAAAGCGTGCCAGTCCATGGGACTACTTTCTATCTTACTGAATTCTCGATCCTCAAGGAGTACGAGTACGAGATGCTTATCCAATCCTCCATTCTCCCTCTGAGTGCCTTACACTAGACGTCCGTTGGTTATTCCTGGCCTAGTGCATGACACATATGGATAATATAATGTCTACCATCATTCCCTCACAGCCAGGGAGGAGGTCCTTAGTCCTTATCAAACATGGAGGAGATTTCTTACTCCCTTTCAATCAAGAAGACATCACCACAATATTTAGTTGGTATCATACTTCATCAATACAACAATTATCCGTTCTTCCGTGGAGATATTGTTGTATTTGCAGGGCTCCTTTCTCACATCATACCTAAGCTTTGACCTTCCAGGATGTCAAATTTTACGAAACTAAATTCTTTCAGATTTCATCATCATGACAAGGTTTCTTGGCTCCTAAAAGCATCGTGTCATATCAAACTTTGAGCTTCCTGGATCTTGTTAATCATCAAATAACATTGTCATCAAATGGTTCAAGGAGCCACAACTTCACAACTGCTAGCACTTGCCATATATAACATAGTTTTGCCTCATATTCTTCAAAGAGTCATATCATCTTTTCAATATTAATTCGGTTTTAAGCTTTTTGAAGTCATCAAAAGTGTTTTTCACTCAATCCATGTGATTTCAAATCAAATCAAGCAGTTTTTGGTACAATACCATTTAGCATGCTCTCCTTCTAGCCTCTTCACATGTATTTGCAATATGTCCTACCAGGGAGCTAAGTCATATTCAAGCAAATCAACAATATCAGAGTTGCCAAATTATAATATCATCTAGTCAGAGTATCATGTCAATTTATGTTACTTTCTCCCTTTGAAGTCAACATTCCTTTGCATGTTCTATCTTCATATTTCAACAAGGTTGTGCTTTATCTTTCAACCATCAATGTGTTCCTATAATGAACTCATTAGCTGGAAGCTTCAATATCATCAGGGTCCCTATAACTCCCTCTTTACATCATGCTCATCATTATCAAGGAGTCATCATTAAGCACAAGTCTTGCTTTACTTTGTTCTTCTATCATTTCCACAATTTTAAAAACCTTCATTATGTGCTTGCAGTTCTCATTAGCAAGTACAACTAAGAAAAATATACAAAGAAAAGAACATGATGTCAATCTTGTCAATCTAGGGTTTCCATGATTTCTCAAAAGTGTACTTCTAGTTTTCTAGTTACAAACCCCAGATATTCCTTGATCTAACCCTTATTATGGTTTTTACTTTTAGTCGAGAGACCTAGTCCTAGGGTTTTGTATTTAAGCCCTATGCTTTGTGTTAATTTATTCCTTGCTAGGATTTAACACATACCCTAGGGTTTTATCTTTCAAAATTAGAGTTTTATGCAAATCCTAGATATCGTTTCCCAAGAGCTATGGCTTCCTTAGAGGGAACAATTAATTAGGGTAAGGGTTTTCACTCCTAGGATTGATTCAATCTGAACTAGGATTCGAAAACCCTAAATATCAAGTCTTCAAGACTTCATAAGTTTGCAAGGCTTACAAACACTGGATTATCAAGATTTTCAAAAAACATGCAAAGGAACAACTACAAAATCCTAGAATATATTGACCCATAACATGTAATATACATAAAAACTATACATACCTTTGAAACCTTACCATACATATTTCTTTGGTCTTCATCAACTTCATTCAAAAAATTCAGGTCAAATTCATTGATGTCACACCTTCTTCTTTTATGTATAGGGAGGAAATCTGAATAGTGTGACTACCTTTAGCACCATCCATAGAGCTTTAACGCTTCGTTCTTCAAGATAGGATATGAACCATGTCAGTATGATTTTTTGAACTAGATTGTTTTTCCACTTTAGAGATGACCCACCCTTTTGCTTGTGAGAATTCGATTACCAGAAATCCCTAATGCAACAACTGATATTACTTCTCCTACTTGTTAAACCATGCAAGTTATTTACTGTGTTCTACGACAAATATCAAAATAAATACAACTACAACATTCACTATTTAAAATTAATATGTCGAAACAAGAAACTGAACAGGAAAAATATACAACACAATGACATAGTTATTTTTGGACAAATGTCCCCAGAAAAAACCAATGCAGTAGATGAGGGTTTCTTTATTCTTATTTAGTGAAAATCTCATGTACTAGATACAACCAACAGAATAGAAGAGGATTCTTCGTGAGATTTTTTACAGACACTTCTCGACGAGTTTCTGATCCAGGAGAGGACCTGCTGCCCCCTCTGTGTCTCATTGCTTCAACCCCTGTTTGAGATCTACGCTATCCCAACGTCACACTACCTCTGTGTTGTCCTCTACATCACTCTACACTGTCCTCCTTCTGCTCTGTGTCTTCTGCTCTTGACCTTCAGACTGATGCTGATACCCCCCTCTCCTTCTCACCTAAAACTCTCCCTCTGATTCAAATTTCTCTTGCCGAACTTCGACCAGTGAGAAGATCGAACTTACTCGAGTAACTAAGTATCTGCCTCTGGTGTATTTCCAAATTCCCTTCGATGTCCTTCTTATAATATTTCAGTTGAGAACCAACAACCCATATTATATTCTAATCAATGAATTAGATCATTTGGACTTGATCTTCATCTTATTCTAGAAGTTACATCCATAGTTTAGATTAATACCCATTAATTATTTTAATTTCCTAAGTTTAGACTTAGGGTCCCATAAAAATAATTAATTATTTTAATAAAATTGTCTTCGAGTGGAATTTCCCAAAACAATTTCTGGGTATTGTGGAATACTTTTGTCTAAGTCTCCTTGAAACATTTGAGAGTTAGAGCACATTCAATACTACCACAAATAAACAACCCCTCTTAGCGAGGAATGTGCTCTAGCAATGCGACCTACTGAAGCATCACCCTGTTTTGTAACATCTCCCTCTGCACTGCTGATGTTTGACATCATTGCCCACCAACTACTGCGCAAATGCTACATTTGTACTGCTACTGACCTTGCCACTACCAATACTGCATTTGTACTGCAACTCTCTCTCATTCCCTGCCACTATAACTGAGAGATTACCTATTTACTGAAACAAATTATGTACCATACCCATTTGCTCTCTGAACTGAATGAACTTAGTTCTTCTTAGACCCTTTGTGAGTATGTCTGCTACCTGATTTCCTATGGGAACATACTACAGTTGTACTACCCCACGCTGAACACAGTATCTGATAAAGTGACATCTGATATTAATGTGTTTTGATCGATCATGAAATACTGGATTCTCAGAGAGGTTGATACAACACTAATTATCACAATGAATCTTGGTCGCTTCCATCCTTTTTCTGAATAAACTCACAAGAATTTTTCTAAGCCATATAGCTTCGCATGTAGTTGTATTCATTGTCATATATTCAGCTTCTGTTGAGCTCAAATCTATCGACTTCTGCTTCCTACTGCACCAAGAGATCATTCATGATCCAACACTGAAGCAGTACGCAGAGGTACTTTTCCAGTCTACTGAACTACCTGCCCAATCTGCATCTGTGAATCCATTCACTCTGATGTCATCCCCTCGGGAGTATTTCAACCCATATTCCACTATTCCATGCACATACCTCAGAATGTGCCTAGTTGCTTCCCAATGCACCCTTTTCGGTTCCACCATGAGCTAACTAAGGGTGTTGACAGCGTAACAAATGTTTGGCCTAGTGTTGACCGGATACATGAGATATCCAATGAGCTGTCTATAGAAGGTGGGGTCCACCTCCTTGTCTCATGATGCATCCATTTTATTCTAGTTGGTGATATGGGAGTAACCATGGGCCACAAATCCTGCAATCTGAATATTTTTAGAATTTTTGTAGCATATCTTCCTTGCCAAGGAAGATCTCCCCATTCTTTTGCCAAACTTCCAACCCTAGAAAATAATGCATCAACCCCATATCCTTCATGTTGAATTTTGCTTCAAGATTCTTCTTGTAGTCCTGTATGAGCCTAGATGACCTTGTTAAAAACAAGTCATCCACATATAAAACCAGAATTAGTGGCTCTTTCTCTACCATTAAATTGTAGAGATTGAGATCAACATCACTCTTGACGAAACCCAACTACTAAAGTAACTATTAATCTAACCATACCATGCTCTGGGTACCTGCTTGAGCCCATACAAGGATTGCTTTAATCTACACACACGAGTTCTCTTTTGATGCGTTTCAAAACCTTCAGGCTATTCTATATACACCTCTTCTTCTATCAGCCCATTCAGAAATGTTGTCTTGACATCCATCCGATGAATCTCCTATCCCATTTGAGCTGCTAGGGATATAATGGATCTAATAGAGGTATATCGAGCTACTAGGGCAAAGGTCTCTTCATAGTCTATTCCTTATTTCTGTGCATGCCCTTTTTTCCATGAACCTAGCCTTGTAATTCTCTATATTTCCATATATAGCATATTTGAACTTGTAGATCCACCTTGATCCTACAACTGATCTATCCTATGGTTTAGGTACTACTTCCCATACATCATTCGTCATGATAGAACTATACTCTTTTACCATGGCATCTACCCACACTTGGTATTGAATGAATGACTTCCTGAAAGATAGAGGGTTCTTCAACCTGTGCTACCAAGGCTTGGTATCTATCAGGCGGTCTATGCTGCCTCTTCTCAGTTCTAGGAGCTCCAACAAACTCCTATGAGTCCCTCAACATCTATCATACTTCTCTGCTAGTTATACCACTGGTGGCGGGAGAGTCAATCAACTCCTCCTCCTGGTCCTATCGTTCCATCTACTGAGGAATATTTGGATTTCCTTCTTCTGAGGAAATGATGGTACTGGTCATTATACTCGATCCATGTGTCTGTCCTCCTGCATGCCCTCCTTGTTGCCCCTACTTTTGCTGGACTAATGGAACATCTACTGACTGACCTTATGCTGGCATCTCTTGTTATTTCCTCAAATATCTATCCTCCATGAACTTCACATCTCGTCTGACTACAATCTTCTTGTTGCTAAGAATGTAGGTTCTATATTCCTTTGAGGTCTCGCTATATCCTACAAGGTACCCCTTTTCTGTAGTCTGATCCAGTTTACTGCGCTTTTCATCTGTAATGTGAGAATATGCCACACTTCCAAATATCCTGAGATGAATTACTTATGACTTCTTCCCAGTGAAGAAACCTTTGGGCGTTCTCTTCCCCAACGCTCTATGATGAGTTCTATTCTAGATATATACCACTGTGTTGCAAGCCTTTGCCCATAAGAATCTAGGCAGGTCTTGATCATACAACATAGCTTTTGCTGCCCCAACAATAGTTCTATTTTTCCGCTCTGCTACTCCATTCCGCTCCGGATTACATGGAGTTGTCCATTCTCTTTTGATGCCCTTCTTTGCACAGAAATCTATGAAGTCTTTGTTGGTATATTCTCCACCATTTTCTCAACGCAATACCTTTATCTTCTTCCTTGTCATGTTTTCAATGAGAGCCTTAAACTCTCTAAATCGATCAAAGACCTCATCCTTGGTCTTTAAGAAATAGATCCAGGTTTTTCTAGAGTGATCATCAATAAAGGTGATGAAGTATTTGCCACAACTAAGAGCTCTTATGGACATTGGACCACAAATATTTGAGTGTATCAATCCCAACACACATTCTTCTCTATTGTTGCTTATGGAAAAAGTTGCTTTAACATACTTCCGAAGTACACATCCTCTGAATAAATCATCATGCTCAGTACTAAGGACTAGAACTCCTACAACAGTCTCTCTGAGCATCCTTAGTGCTCCATGGTGTAAATTTCCCATTCGCCTATGCCATAATTCATTTAGTACCTTTTCACCATTATGAATACTGCCTATCAGTGCCATTGGAGACTTGAGCTGCAACCTATACAATCTGTGGATTCAAGCTCCAATTTGTCTCTTCTTCTTCCATCTTGGATGTTTGACATATAATTTCTTTCCAATGAAGTATACATCGTATCCCTTGTCCTATAACTGTGACACTGAAATTAGATTCATTCCTAACTCAGGCACATGCAAAACATTGGTGGCTCGGATTATGGATCCTACTTTTGTCTGAAATGCTATGGTGCCTCTCCCTACTAGAGTACACTTTGTTATGTTTCCCATAGTAATCTGGAAGTCCATTTGTTCTTGTTGATAGCTTGAGAAATATTCTTGCTTTCCAATCATATGGGTTGAAGCCCCGCTATCAATGTACCAAAAATCTGCTAACGTTGAACTTGCTAAGCATGCAAATTATTCTTCTAATTTGGAAGATAATTTGGAGACATCTTGAGTTTCCATCTTTGTGCTATTTTTCTAACGATCTCTGACGCTATCCTGCCCCAGAAACTGCCTACAAAAAATTGCGTCCCAATAGGAAAACCTCTTCGCTGAAGGTTCTACTGCGTTTCTCCTTCTACCACTGACAAATCTCAATCTGGAAATATTACCTCTCTGTCGACTTACTCAGAGAGAGATTTCCCTTGAAAATCTAGCCCTCTGGCCTGAACTACACATACCCTCTAGGGATTCAAATTGCTGCCTCTGCAGGAATTTCAAATTCCCTTCTTTCTTCAGCGTTGGGTCTTTAGACTCTGTTCTTCTTGCTTCATCTATTGCTCTGATACCATGTGAGAATTTGATTACCTGAAATCCCTACTGCAATAACTGATATTACTTCTCCTACTTGTTAAAACATACAAGTTATTTACTTTGTTCTACGGTAAATATCAAACTAAATACAACTACAACAATCACTATTTAAAATTAATAATGCCGAAACAAGAAACTGAACATGAAAAATATACAACACAATGACATAGCTATTTTTGGACAAATGTCCTCGGAAAGAACTAATGCGGGAAAACTGGTGCAACAAATGAGGGTTTCTTTATTATTCTTCAACAAAAATATCATGCACAAGATACAACCAGCTGAATAGAAGAGGATTCTCTAGGAGAATTTTTACAGAGATTTATCGACGAGTTTTTGGTCTAGAAGAGGACCCGCTGCCCCCTTTGCGTCTCACTGCGTCATCCCCTATGTGAGACCTACGCTATCCCAACGTCACACCACCTATGCGCTGTCCTCTGCATCATAGCCTCTATGTTGTTCTCCTTCTGCTCTGTGTCTTCTACTCCTGACCTTTAGAAAATTGCTGATACCCCCTCTCTCTCCTTCTCACCTACAACTCTCCCTCTTATTTGATTTTCTCTTGCCGAACTTCGACCATTGAGAAAATCGAACTTACTTAGGTAATTGAGTATCTGCGTCTAGTGTATTTCCAAATTCCCTTTGATGTCCTTCTTATAATCTTTTAACTTTTGAGAACCAAAGAACCATATTAGGTTCTAATCAATGGCTCAAATCATTTGGACTCGATCTTCGTCTTCTTCTAGAAGTTACACCATAGTTTAGATTAATACCCATTAATTATTTTAATTTCTTAATTTTAGACTTAGGATCCCATTAAAAATAATTAATTATTTTAATAAGACTGTCTCCAAGTGGAATTTCCCAAAATGATTTATGGGTATTGTGGAATGCATATGTTTAAGTCTCCTTGCAAAATTTGAGACTTAGAGCACATCCGATGCTACAAAAATTCAACATTGTACATTGACCATACTTGAATGTTCAATCATACAATATTGTCTCATGAAGGTCATTCAGTTACTTCCATAACATTGATATGAGGATTACTGTCCATAGTCCTATAGAGCATTTATTCAATAATTAATGTTACTTCCAAGTCTCTTGCTATCATACTTGCATGTCCAATATACTCTTATCTCAAAGGTTATTGTTTTTACATAGATGCCTCATAACATAGAGTAAGATCATATAACAATGCCTCAGACCATAGAGTGAGATCATATAACGATGTCATCATTTTGATACCACAAATATTGCAACTATTTTATAGTAATATTTGATGTTACTAAATGTAGGAAGAGTGTTATCTCTGTCCAATATGATCCCATAGAGACATAGAAATAGTAAATTCAAACCACATAAATTAAGAGTTGATATTGTAAATGTCATGTCTCATGAACTGTGAATCATCAAATGATTTGTTGCCACAATTCCACTATAGAGTATATGTATTGATGTTATTGTATATCCACCACAAAGGTACATAAAGAACAAGACATAACTGAGGTCAACGAGCCATTGAGAGGGCATACATGTCACTGTAGTGAGAGAGAGTCACTTAGTAATAACGTAATTCACCAAGATATGATTGAGCCATAAAACAAAAGGGTAGCCACAGAGGGAGTATTGTTATAGAAATGTGACCCTCAAAGCATTCAATCCACTGAAATGTGAGCTTCTGAACCATAGGGAAATACTACAGATACAGAATGTGAGCCACTAGAAGGGATCCATTGTGAGCTATTATGAAGAAGTGTGAGCTATCTGAAAGAGTGATGTGAGGCATCACAGTGACAAAGTAGAAGAGGAGCGAGCCTCATAGCATAATCTCAAGTGCTAGTTTTGAATAATAGTCTTCCTATCATTATTATTTTGAATCACTATTAAAATTGCATATCACTTAACTTGTTCATGTTTTCGTTTGGTCAAAGGACCTTATGTGATAACTTTTCATATGAATGATACCATAGTGTAATTCCAACGAAATTTATGCCACATAGAAATATACATGGTAATCGAACCACAAAATATCACAGAAGTATGCGAACCTTAGATCATGTGAGTCCATAGGTTCATGAGCATAGAGTAAACTCACTACAGATATGCGAGAAACAAAATACTTATACGAGCCATACATTGAACCATGCGATCATTGTTGTAACAATTACGAGCCATAGCGAAAAATATAAAATCATAGAGAACGAGATTATTTGCAGTGCCATACAGAAATTTCACAATATGTATAATCAAAAGCGAAGCTATAATGCGAGCCATGGTATAGGGATTTTATATAAACAATCGATCTTGTAGCACATATCAATCATTGTAATGCAAGCACAAAATTATGGTGCAAACCACAAAACTCACGAACCACAGGAAATATGTATGAACCGATGCCACCGAGTGATGTTACTATATCCAAAATACGAGTCTCCACAAAATTAGGAATCATAGATATGATCTGATACAAGATTATGCAAGCTAATGAGCCTTTGAAATAATCCAATAGAGATTATTTGTAATATACATGTGAGTCACACTCTACAACGATCATAGTGACCCTTTGTAAAGAATACAAGACCATAATAAATGTGTAATACAAGATTACAGATACAAAGAGAAAACAACACTAATGCCATTATATAGCGATTCACAAAGAATAAGTCACGTGACCCACAGAAAATAGGTATATGCGTGTTAGAAATACTGAGAGTAGTGGTTGAATCAATATTTCATTCCCAATTCAAATTCACTTATTCTTTCAATTCATAATTATCTTGAACCATTACTTCATTAGCAGATCATAATGTTATAAATTATAATTTATTCATTAAATATAAAAA
This sequence comes from Pinus taeda, assembly GCA_000404065.3. NCBI lineage: Eukaryota > Viridiplantae > Streptophyta > Pinopsida > Pinales > Pinaceae > Pinus > Pinus taeda. The sequence continues at coordinate 37,989 of APFE030952617.1, read as the reverse complement.
CACATAAACCATAAGAATCCAAAGACACATCAGCACATATGGACACCAATATTTTAGGTGGAAACCCAATGTGGGAGAAAACCATTATTGCTGTTGTTTGTCTTCTTCTTTTATTATAAATAAAATCTTCTCACAATTTTGTACTAGTCTAGATTCTTGCCTCCACTCATTCTTCAACGCCCACTAGAAGGGAGGTACTATCCCCTGATCAAGTTTATCGACTTCTACTGGAAGGAAGCTCTGACTCCCTTACTAAAGGCTACAACCCTCAACACCTCTATGGACCGTGTTTCAAATTTTTCATATTGGATCCACCTATCAATCAACCGCCAAACAACTTGTATGCCACCTTTCATCATATTTTAAAACTAGGCCCGCATCAACAATAAGCTCAAATTAAGATACCAAATTGAATACCAAAATCACTGAATATCGAACATTAAATCATTGAAAACCAATACCAATACTAAATACCATTGTACCAATTAAACCACTACAACCAGATCAAACCAATATATTGAATCACTGAAGCAAGCCAATCACTGAATACCAACCAATACCAAGCACTAAATCATTGAGTACCAATACTAAATACAACCACGCCAATCACTAGATACCAATTATACCTCTGCAACCAATATACCAATATTCAAATACTGCCCATGCCAAGCATTGAATTATTGAGTACCAAAATTGAATATGAATCAGTGAAAACCAATATGCCAATCAATGAATCACTAAATAATCATATCACTAACCAAACCAATATCCAAATGCAAACCAAGTTGATCAAATCAATATGCTAAGCAAACACTCTCATTAACTCTGTCAATATCAAATCAATATTGTCATATATCAAGCCAAGCCAAATCACCACTGCCAAGTATCAAGTAGATCCAATCATATCAATTGTAAATCGATCACCATCATGAGAAGAGAACAAACATACATCAGGTTCATAAAGGATCTTCATTCCAAAAAACAACCTTTTTCTCATCAAGTAATAAATATGACCATGTGAAATAACAACAAACATATAATCATCTTAGATCCATCAAATATATTAATTCATTCAGTTGATACCAAGACCCTTTATGTAGCAATAACCCTCTAAGCCATCAAAAAATTATTATTGACAAATAGCAGCAAATATGTACTATGAGTGCCACAAGTTCTTTCATCTAAGTAATTCAAGTCATAGAGCCCTAATATGAATGCACAATGTCATTTTAATCTTTTTGAACTCTAGATAATCCACAAGTCATCAATCGCACATGTCAAGATTTAACATATAGACCACTGCAAAATGGAGAGTCTCACCATCATCATATAAACATAATTATTTAGATTCCTGCCCTTCAAAGCACTATCTGGTCTTTTCATACATAGACAAGGAACCACACAAATTTCTTCAAAAGAAGAAGACACACATCAACATCATATCTCTAAGCAATCAATACATGAAATTTTGTATGCAAATAGGTCTCTGCATATACACTTTAATTGATCAAGTAATGTCACACAAAGAGTCTCTATCACATCAAGATCTTTCAACAAGACATATAGGAAACAATAAGAGCTTTGTCATTCTACGTACAATTCTTGCATACACACATCTCTGCATACAGTCATAGATCTTTGCATTCACTATTAAAAGGTCTTTGCATAGTCATCTATTTATCTCATTAGTATATCATAAGTTCTACATACATAAGGAGATCAAGCACCTATTTCTACAACCTCTATCATTATTAAACCATTTAGAGCATATGCAAACATAGTCTCATTTTCAAGATTAGAAGTATCTCTACAACCACCTATGATAGTCATGACAATATCTATTGTCATCAATAACAATTACAACATACTTCCATTCAAAAACCCAATCAACCAATTCCAGTTTATGCATCAAATATCATATCAAGACAAGCCACATACTAATACATATATTTTCAAAAGGATATTTGTATACTACCATAGATATTTGTGTTAAATTTTCAATCTATCACAACAACTAATTTTTTTTTTCCTAATTGTTAATTTACTTAACAATTTATTTGCAGTTTTCTATGGAAAATACCAAATAATTCACACTATGATTTTCACAAACAAATACTGCGAAAGAAAAATAGTGTTGGAATTTGAGAAAATATAACACACACACATAAAAATATGGCATCGTTATTTTTGGACAAATGTCCCCAAAAAAAACCAACTTGGGAAAACTGGTGTAGCAACTGAGGTTTTTATTATTATTATGCAACAGTGAAATTCTAAGTACAATCTATGAATTCCCAACTGGAAATTCAATCAGCAAGTCTCTGACAAAAATAATTAGAGAGAAAATTATCTCACCCCACAAGCAATCCTGACATTGGCTCATTCAGAAAAATTGGTTTTCCAAACCCCAACATAAGCCCTCTGTACAGTCCCTATTTTTCCGCTCACACATGTGGCTTGAATATGCCTCTGAGCAAGTTGTCTAGTCTATATATGCTACTAGAAGTGCATCTCTGACCATATGGAATACTTTCCCGACCTCTATAAGTTGAATCGACTTCCTCCCCAGTTAAATCAAACTGCTATGCTTCAGCTACTATGCAGTCCTTATGCTGCTTTTGCATGGATCACTTATGTCACTTGTTGATGTCTCTCTAGATCTAGAAAAGTTCCCCCATATCACTTTCCCTACCCCTCATTGTCTCTGCTTCGATATCTGGATTTCTAGAAACTGTTGTTAATTTCTAGAAATCAATCTGCCAAGGAAATCAAACTGCTAAAGTGTATTTATTATGTTCACCAAGTGTCCATCCACTTCCTATTATAATCCTTTGTTGGAGTACCAATGGGAAAGATTAAAACTTAATCAAGGGCTAGGATCATATCAAAGTCAATCCATGTTTGTTTCTAGAGAATTTTCACCTTGACTTAATTAATTACGATTAATTAACTAGTTTTCCTAAGTTTAGGCTTAAGAAACATTAAAAAATAGGTTAATAATCTAATTAAGTAATCTCTAGGTGGAATTTCCAGAAACGATTTCTAAGTTTTGCATATCTCATGCATTTTATCCCCTCCACCAAATTTTGTGGCTAGAACACATCCAATGCTATAAAAAATAACACTCCCTCTTAGTGAGGATTGTGTTTTGGTGTTGTACACCTTGTCACAACACTTTATCTTTGTGTTTGGATACTATTGCCCACCAACCACTGTGCAAATCTGATGATGCATCTGTGTTGCTACTGACATTGGCACACTGTTGCTAACACTGCATCTGCACTGCAACTCCCTTTGATATGTTGTTGTTGGAATTGCAACTACTGCAACTACTGCAACTAAGAAACATCTGAAATATTGAATCAATTGTGTTCAGTGTGATGCATCTGTCTCTCGAGTCCTAACTACTACTAACATCTTCACTGCCATTGAAGAATCTGCGTTACTGCCAACTCTGCACTTAGCCACCTTCTCTGCACTCCTCGACATTTGACTGCTACTAGTTTGCAACTATCACTCGGGTACTGAATGCATCAACTTCCACTGATCCATCCTACTGCTGAATATTGTGGGTCCCCGTAGCCTAGTAATGATCCATGAGGTGGACTCCTAAAGGACCCTACCCACACTCTATATCTATATGGGGCTACAACTCCAAATAACCCCACCTCACTCTTGGAGATATATCTATGAACATAACCAACTCTTCCTCTAGCCTAGAGGAAAGCTTGTCTATTTCCACAGAGGATGTCTACTTCTCCTACTTGCCCTTCTTCTTGAGAGGAAATTGCATGTTGTAGTGATCGAAATCACTGCACCTGAAGCACTGACCTTTTGCAGGTCCTTCTTCTTCTTCTTCTACTCCCCCTGCCCCTGACTGGGACTCTTCAATGCTATGGCCACATTCTCCTCCTCCTTCATGCCCTTCAATCCGCTATTACTACTGCCACTATGGAGCTCTTAAGAAAAGCTCCCCTCATTTCCTCCTACTGCAAATTGGTCCACATCATGTCCCATCTAGGTAGCATGTCTCTGCCCAATATACTTTGGATGAAGACTTGCCAATCCTCCAAGACACTGTTTAGTGCCAACCATACTAGCTATGATGGTTGAGGCATTGCCCCAATAGCTGCAATCTGAGATCGTACCTACTGAATCCTAGTGAGGAAAGGATCCATGTCTTCCCCCTTCTGCATCCTGATGCATCTCAAATTTTCTTTGAGGAACATTTTCCTCTTCTTGGAAGTACCTTGATATAATGTAGAGAGAGCTACCCACATCTCTCTGGTTGTACCTTTGGCTACCACGTGTGAGACTATATGATTTCGGACTCCATCCAAGATCAATTGTTTTTTCCCTCACCATCTCCTTCCTGTATTCTTTGAGTTGGCATCCTAGGGAATTTCCACCACATTATCTATGTAGGCTTCCAGGGCATATTCATCTAGAAAGAAGGTTATCATAGTCTTCCAAATGGCATAGTTGTAAGCTCCATCCAACCTATCCTGATCCCTAAGCCTTATTGTGGCCATCTATGGTCTATTTGAAAACTCCCTCTTTCCCTCTGCTTGGCTGTTGGTTCTGTTATACACACTCCTTTCTGAAGTGAGAAAATTTGTACTTAGCTATTGCCAATCTTTCTGGAAAAATTGAACTTCTGAAAATTGAAGTCCCTCGAGAGAAATTTTCCCTCATGTGTGCAATTTATCTTCCACCTGATGTTGATTTTGCTGCTGCAAAACCCTCTGTGTCCAAACAAGGAATCTTATCAACAGAAATTTGATTTGTTGTTGCTCCCTCTGACTATTGGAATCACATCCTGGGCAACTCAACTTTTTTGCAACCCTGTAACTGAAAATCATATTTTTTCCCTAGCGATTCAACCTGCCTGTCAATGAACTGCGCAACTTCTAGGAATTTTGGCCTATTGTCCCCTCTGTGTAGCGAAATTCTCTCCTCCGCTTCTAAGGTTCTTGGTTGATCACTCACATTCTGATACCATGTGAAATTTTCAATCTTAGATCACAACAACTAGAAATTATTGTCTTAATTGTTAATTTATTTAACAATATATTTGCAATTTTCTATGACAAATACCAAATAATTCACATTGTGATTTTCACAAAAAAATACTGCAGAAAAAAATTAGTTATGGAATTTGAGAAAATCTAGCACACACATGAAAATATGACACCGTTATTTTTGGACAAATGTCCTCGGAAAAACCCAACTTAGGGAAACCAGTGCAACAACTGAGGGTTTTTTTATTATTATGCAACAATGAAATTTTGAGTACAATCTATGGATACCCAAATGGAAATCCAATCAACAAGTATCTAACAAAAATAATTAGAGATAAAATACTCTCACCCCACAAGAAATCCTGACACTAGATCCTTCAGAAAAAATGGTTGTCCAAACCCCATCGTAGACCCTCTACGCAGTCCCTACGTTGCCTCTCACACGTGTGGCTTGAATATGCCTACGAGCAAGCCATCTAGCTTGTCTCTGATGCTAGAAGTGACTCTTCGACCCTCTAGAAGAATTTATCGGCCTCTGGAAGCTGAATTAACTTCCTCCCCAGCTAAATCTAACTGCTCTGCTTCAGTTACTGCGCAGTCCTTGCACTCATTCTGTGTAGATCACTTCTGTCACTTGTTGCTGCCTCTTTGGATCTGGAAAACTTCCTCTGGATCACTATCCCTACCCTTCACTATCTCTACTTCGATCTCTAGCTCTTCGACAACTGTTGCTACTATCTAAAAATCGATATGCCAAGGAAATCAAACCGTTGAAGTGTCCTTGTTGTGTTCTCCAAGTGCCCATTGACTTCTTCTTATAATCCTCTGTTGGAGTGCCACCGACCAAGATTAAAAATTAATCAAGGGCTAGGATCATATCGAAGTCGATCCGTGTGAGTTTCTAGAGAATTCTCACCTTGACTTAACTAATTCCGATTAATTATTCAGTTTTCCTAAGTTTAGACTTAGGAAACATTAAAAATAGGTTAATAATTTAATAAGTTCATCTCTAGGTGGAATTTCCAGAAATGATTTCTAGATTTTGGATATCTCATGCATTCTAGCCTCTCCACCAAATTTTGTGACTAGAACACATCCGATGCTACGAAAAATAATATTTCCCTTTACTATGTTCTGTCAACAAGTAGAGGAAGATTTCAACAAGACAAATCATAACAACTTTTGAATTAAATATGCAAAATAAAACATGGTAGAACCAAACATTTCTATGTCCCAAATCATAATCTTTTGTATCTCCAATAAACAATATTTAGTCATGAATTTCTGTATAACATTAATCCTCTTCAAACACCATTAAGTCATGCAACCAAAACATCAGTCATAACTATCAACATTCCTTCAGATATGAGCTCCTCATACCCTAGTGCACACCTGCATTGAAGACATATCACAAAGGATCTCAACAATTGTACACAATTTTCTCTTGATCGACCTCCTTTATATAATTATTTGATCCCATCAATACCTCAGGCAAAAACCAATGTTTTCAAGATACCACAAGTAGGTAAACCAAAGTATTAGTTAACCAAATCAATCGAGTCCGTGTGCAAGAATTATTGTGGGAAAAAACATGATTTTTGTGCTTGGATTTTAATTTTCGCATCCTATAGGCTCAATTGCACCCATAGGCCTTCCACTATGTGGTTGGGAGGCCTCTAGCCACACCCACAAACCTTCTTCCATGTTGTTGAGGCTTCCTGGACAGACTCTTAAGATTTCCTCCATGCAACTGGGGTTTGGAATAGGTAAAGATTCCTCCTCTTAGTCCTAAGCTTTGAGTCATGCTTCCTCAAGCTCTTCAACATTTGTTCAAGCTTTTGTATCACCTTGTCAACCTCTAAGTCTTCTTGTATTAAATATCAATCATGCAATAGACTCTTCAATCCCGTACTGATACATCAAGTACATCAATCTTGCAATGACACATCAAACTTGCACTGAACACTTGTTAACGATCATCAACCTAAGATAATCTATACATGTAGACATATAACAAACTATGACAGTTCATCCAAATCAGGCCATACCATCCATGGGGACATACAACAAACTGAACAAGTAAATGATCCATAGACAAGTTGACACATTCATCAATGTAGGTTGCAATAAAGGACAACACCAGATCCATAATAATAACAATGTGAGCTTCTCATGTGACTATCAAATGGAGGTGTGAGCCATTGAAATCCATCTAAATGCCAACATAGTGACCTTTAAGCCCTCTTCTTCAAACCTTAGCTCTAATCCCATGTTGAAAAATTGGGAGGCTTGAAAATTAAATTATATTTATCTTTATTCGATAACAACTTGTGAAATTTGTTGGCTTTTTATTCATCTTTATTATGTTTTTATTCATCAAAAAATTATCAAACATGAATAATATGAAGATAACAAGAGTACAAAGAACACAAGATATAGGTTCCAAGCCAGGGCAAAACATTTCCAAGGGTAAAACGTGTTTAGTCAATTTAGTATGTCCTAAATTGTTAGTCGTAAACTAATGAAGTGTGGTGCACTATATGTGCAAGACAACCTCTTTCTTACTTTTTATTGTTTTCAATTTTATTTTGTTTTGGGGTTTTGTCTTTGTTTGTCTCCTAATGCAAATGGAAATCCTATTCCTAAGTTTTTAAGAATACTTTAGAAGGCAAGTATGGATATAGATTTAAGACAAGGTTTTATGTCCCTTATGATAACTTCCAGAGCTTAACACTTCAAAGGATCTCAAAAAATACTAGTGATAAAATTAGTACTTGAACAGGAACGTAAATGTGCAGCTATTCAAATCAAACAAAAGATGAAGTACTGATCATGAAATCACTGTCTCTGCTGCTAATCTAAATACAGAAATAAAAGTTAAACTATTGCACTCAAACAAACCAAAAATTGCAGACTAATGAAAGTAAGATCAATTGACTTCACTTATAATCCGATAGCTCGCCAAGTAGCTTTTCGGGGTTAAGCCATGGCTCCGGAGATAACGTCAAATAACATGAAGAATTGCTATCTAAATTACCTACTTGCAAATCAAAGTAAATCAAGTCACTTCACTTATAATCTGATAGCTCGCCAAGTAGATTTTCGGGTTTAAGCCATGGCTCTAGAGCTAACGTCAAATAACATGAAGAACCTGATATCTAATTGTAGAAACAAAAGTAAAATCAAATCATCTCACTCATAATCCGATAGCTCGCCAAGTAGCTTTTCGGGGTTAAGCCATGGCTCTGGAGATAACGTCAAATGACATGAAGAACCTGATATCTAATTGTAGAAACGAAAGTAAAATCAAATCACTTCACTCATAATCTGATAGCTCGCCAAGTAGCTTTTCGGGGTTAAGCCATGGCTCTAGAGATAACGTCAAATGAAATGAAGAATTTGATATCTAAACTAGCTAACAACAACAAATAAATAAGACTGAAATCAAAGCATAACTGAAATTGAAAAGCTAAAAAAAACAAAGTCAACGGAGAGGCCAATCTCATGTCACTATTTGATGCAAAAATTATATGAAAACGCTCGAGCATAACTTGTCCTGAAACACAATGATCAGTGTTAGCAAAAATATACAATGCTGGAAAATCATGTACAAGAATGAAACATTAACACCATAAATGAATTATGAAATATATACAGGTGAACAAGCTATGGAATATTTACAATGGAAATAAGAAAACGATACATGAAGACTTTACAGAAATAAAGAAACAAAACCTCAGCCACCAGGGGCCCTCTGCATGGCCTTGGTTAATATGCCTTCAATCTGAAATTATGCTCAAACAATGATAAGAAATAGAATCTTTATATTGCAAAATAGAGGAAGTATCCTCTCGTTACAACAACAAGACTAATGCTACAGCAACATTATATAAAATAACAACAAGGCTGATCCAAGTGGATATTGGTGGCCACCCACTAATTCGACTTGGATCCCCTCTAGTGCTTCGTGCAGTTTTTTTTCAGTTTCCTTAATTATAGCACAATTTACTATTTTTAGCA
>APFE030952617.1:6693-28590 GCA_000404065.3 Pinus taeda | reverse complement strand
TGGATGATACAATGAAAAGACCTCCTTTCTATATATAGGAGTCTAAGGGCTCATAACATAATCAGAGCCGACATAACAATAATAATGTAAGGGCACAATAATAACAATAGTGGGCTTCTATGGGGCACAATAGTATATGGGCACTACATGGGTACATAAATATAATAAGGGGGTTGTACTAATAACAATAAGGGGTTACACTAGTAGTATAGGAGCCTAACATTCCTAAATTAAATTGAGAGACTAAAATGCACATTTTTTCTTTAACAACTATGAAAGTAAATATGAAATCAAAACTATTGGTCTTGCTTAAAAGAAGGATCACACTCTTCTTGAAATAAACATCACACTTTCTTCACTCTTACTTGAAATGAAATCACACACACAATTGCTCGAAAGAAAATATCACACCTGCTTGAAATTAAATCACACACACACTTGCTTGAAAGAAAACTTGATAATGAAACCAGATCTAAGTTACCCTGATAGAAAGAGAAATTAACTCTATACTTAAATAGAAATCTTATTCACAAAACTACAATGTAACTCAAACCATACTGCAAATCTATATCAATCCACACCCTATTATACTACTTTCATGTGCATAAGAGATCTCGACTTTACTCATTCTTCCTACAACAAAATGATTAAACAAATCCTACCTTAGAAGCAATCCTAAACATTCATTCAAAGCCAAAACTTAAGCAGTTAGATAAACTAATGAAATATTATAGAGAATACATAATTAAAGTGCTAACTATAAATAGTAAAACCTTACAAATCGAGGGGCCCCCCTGCGAGAAGTAGGTGACAACACAACTCCTTCACAAGATTATATACACCTGGATAAATCACATAGAAAAAGGATGAAATGAAACAGAGTTTGTATTTGGAAAAACAGAGTTTAAAAATAATATCCAAGTTTCTGACTATCATACCGAGAGGCGAATTTATAATCTCTTACGAATAATTGTTTCAGAGTATTACGACCCTACCCTACTCGAAAATGACTAAAATTAACATGAAGAGATAACTTAACATGATTTCCTCATGATTTTCTATCAGCGAAGAAAATCATGAAGCTGAATATCTGCATTCACTAATTCCTCGCTCTCCCGATTCACCTTCCTCGATGGTTGACTTTCGCTTTGACTAAGTTGCTATGGTGCTTTCCTTATTGATCCAGGTTATGAAGATAGGTACAAATCATTATGCCAGCTGTTGGGACTCGCAATTGATCAGTTTTTGACCCTATCTTTTGCCGTATATTTACCCTTTTTGTAGTAATAAGCAAAAGCCTTTAGTTCATAAGGATATATTAACCCCAAGGTATGGAGTGACCTTCCGCAAATCTATATTTAATTGTTTAATTCATATTCGTAAGTATCTTTTCACTTATCTATGGAAATGCTGACTAGAATCGTTAAACAACTGTCATAAGCTTGCAGGAATAAACAGTTGCTGCAACACGAAGAACAGCAACTAAGCAGTTGCTGCAACACGAGACGCAGCAACAGCGCAGCTGCCACAATACCAGCAATTACCCAAAGCAGCTATTTTGTAGCCACGGACAACAGATGGTAGCTATCAAAAAGAGGATAACGTGGCACAATCAAGTGGAAGAATAGAGAACAGCATGGGGAAATAGCGAAGGGAATAGAAATCAGTTATTCACCGTGTACAGCCGAAGCTCCAGAAAAGGATGTATAATCATATGGTTGTAACAACACTCTAATTTGCTTATTTTTAAACACACAGTGTTAACTGAAAAGCTGTAATATTCTATTGTAGTAGATGTCCCCTCTATAAAGAGGAGACATCTACATGAAACGGGGGGAGGTCAGTCAGTCTGTAGTGAAGTTTTGAAGAACATCAGCAAGTCTGAGTTCGATTGTACTCAATCTTTTTGGCATATGAATATAAACTGGTTCTGAGCACTTAAATCCGTTTCCTTCTTTTCGGGGAATCTTGTGAGAAGGACTAGGCCCACCTTCCTCACAAGATTCACCCATTTGTTTTCTTGTTGATTTCGTAGATGTATGGTAAGTTCTTCTCAGCATTCTGGGTGGATTTAACAGTATTGCCTCTGGCATTCTTTGCTTTACAAGTACTCTGTTTCATTGCTTTTTTAGTTTGTTTCTCACCGGTGAATGAGAGTGTTGTGTGCGTTAGCACTTATGATAACAGAGGCAGGTGCTGGACGTCCCCATCAGGAGGATAGGGCCCTGGTCCTCTAACAGAAGAACATCCATTATTTCATTTCTCAGATTTGTAACTCTAATTCGTTGTTTTCATTTTAAAGTACTGTAATGATATAACATAGTATGCTACAGCTTTTTGATGCTTTTCGGGTTTTAAGTACATACAGTACGCATTGCCTTTGAAATAAAAGGACTTTCCCTGGTCGATAATTAATGTGGCACTTGAATGTTAATTTACAACAATTCAACTAGCCAACAGTAAGTTTCCCCCGTATAAGGAAGATTTACTAGAGGTAATGTAGTTCAACTTGCTGTGGTCAACAAAGGATTCGAAAAGGATCAAGGAGTCAAAAAAATTCTGGATTTTGGTAGATATGGACCTTCATATGGTGACCAGTCAATAGCGAAGGTTGCCCCCAACCTTGTTCACGCAGTTGAAGGCCTATGCAGAGTTCAAGGCCAATTTCCACAATGTGTCAATCAGAGCATGGAAGGACCCAAAACATACATGGCATCAGTTGCCCCATTTAGTATCTAAGACAGACATACTGGTGCGGAGAGCTATGCTACACATAAACGTAAGGAGGTCACTCAGAAGGACATGACAGCTCTCTTTGAGCATTAGAAAAAGGAAGTTGCTGCTAAGGTAGCTGCGGAGGAAGAGAGGGTAGAAAAGGAGCATGCTCATAAAGAGAAGGCTGAAAAGGAACAACAGATATAGAACAAAGTGACAAATCATCTTCGCAACACACTAATGAGCAAGGTCTATCAGACCATGGAGGAGGTGGTGGTGAGGAGCAGAGCACTCCTTTCATCTTGAAGAGACGTGAGTAGGAGAATATAGGTGGACAATGGAAAAAACACAAGTCTGATAAGAAAACACACATCGACCCAATGGTGCTAACAGAATGCGATCTCGGCGAGATCGGTGACAAGGTGAGAGATACAACAACTATGGTGTTGCATCAGTTTGAGCAACAATATATGCAGACACTAGGGATCGTTCAGAAGGATCTATGCAAGCTGCAGATGTAGGCTAACAGGATTCAAGCGGGCATTAAGTAAGCGAGCGGGGTGCAATCCAACCTGAAACAGGGTAGTGGAACAGTGGCAGAGCTGGAATGAAGTCTAGACCTAAGAGTCATACAATTTCCAGAGGAGTTTGTTCATGTAGAATCAGACGAGGATCATGCTTTGATCAATATAGTGGAGGACATGGGGTTAAAGTTGGCAGCGCTTCCATTTCAGACCCTCCATGCACTACATTAGGGGGTGTTAGATGAGTTGAGAATCAGAGAACAACACGCCCTCACCTTTGTCAGTGAGTTTAAGGTCAACAACAAACATCTATCCACGGAGAAAACTCAGGTGCTGAAGGAAAAGGGGAAGCTGCAGACATGGCATGAAAGCCTAGAGATAATGATCGAGCAAGCCTACAAGTGAGTGCCTAAATTGAACATACCAGATGATGCAGAGGCCTCAGCCAAAGTAAGGAAATTAGTTGCTCCAGTATGTGCAACAAAGGAGGAAGTCGGCAGGGTTACCTTTGATTTATAGATGAAGATAACAGAGCTGCAGTTGAAGTTGCAGCCCATGACTCCGCCAGAGGTATGCTAGCAGTGCGCAGCAGCCATCATGGAGAATATGAGCACCTTGGATGTCGTAGTAAATAACTGAACAATGATGTTCGATGTAGCAATGGAATTAAGGACAAATATGCAGGAGGACCCAAACCTGCAGAAGTTGAACACTAGTGTACAAGAGACACATCAAAAGTATGATGAGGTCTGAGCAACTGTGCACACTTTCACGCCAATGAAACACCTCGCAAAGTTACAAGAGGGGAAGTAGCTTCAAGCACAGGTGGAAGAATTTCCACAGAATGAGGCATTGTTAAAGACCACATTACAACCATGGATAGAGGAATCTTGTTAGCTTACTTTGTCATTTGAGGAAAAGCTAAAGGTACTACAACAAACATAGAGGACAATGCGCCTAGTAGTGGAGGGCCCAATGACAGAGAAATTGGTTGAATAGGTATAACAAGCGACAGTGCAGGGCACTACCGAAGTTGTAGTGTTGCAGGTTGAGTTGGTTGGTCTTCATAGCAAGATCGAAGTGCCAGCTGAGAGACTCGAGGGTGAGTCACGATCTTTGTGTTTGGGGCTTGTTGGGTTAGGGTCCCTAGGGTTGTTTTTGGGGTTAATTTAACCGAATTTTTGTAAAATATTTTGTAAAATATGTAAAGTCTCCGTGAAATGTGGATGTAGAGCATGCAAATAGATAGGATTCAAAGGGATCTTAGCCCCTTATTTGGGTCGGTTTTAAGATTCTCCCATGGTTCGCAAACCATGGTATTGTATGGAAGGAAGCTATAAATAATTGATTCATAGCAAGTCTTAAGATAACTTTTGATAGAGAATTGGGTATGCTTAATGGTTTTTGTTGTCTTGGGCAAGCGCTAAGGCAAGAAGGCTTTGCTTCCTGTAATTAGGTGAAGAAGGGGAGGCTCCTGTAGCTGAGTGCACAGGAGGATTTGGTAGAGTCCACAGTTGAGTACGTCGGGTAGAAGAGTCTGTAATCTAAATGAGGAAGATCAATGAAGACAATTTTTTATAAATTACTGTGCATTTCTGTCGAAATTGTTTATGTTATATTCTATCACTTAATAATATGGTCTTATGAAATAATGAATGAATGTTGCACGAAATCACTGAACCTATCTTAATGATGCATGATATGAGTATTTATCTACTTTCGCGAAGTTAAAATCTATTTTTGTTATGTTTTCTGATGGATTGATATATCTGCGCAAACTCAGATCTAGGTTTATTGATTGATGCATGAAAATAGATAAGCTATTTGTTCAAGGTCTAAAAAGACTAATTGTAGGCATTTGCGAATATCTAGAAGATGTTTTCATAGAGTTGCAATAGCGAGCCATAGGAAACTACCGATCTGCACGAAGGCATATTTGAGCTATAGGAGCTTGAGAACCATTTATCACATGTCCCTGGATGCTAAAACCTAGTTCTAGCATGATACAGGTGGATATTGGTGGCCACCCACTAATTCCACGTGGATCCCCTCTAATGCTTCTTTCAGTTCTTTCAGTTTCCTTAGTTATAGCACAATTTACTATTTTTAGCAGTTTTTTCGGGTCTTAAACTTCTGGAGCCGTTTTGAGGCCCTAAACGACGTTTTTTGGGAAATCTACCACCAGAAATTTTTTGACTAGAAATCGTCTTTTCTGTCGTAGTCCTCAGAGAGATCTTTCCAACGGGCTATCATGCACGTCAAACGGAGATAAGATGACCAATTCGCGACCCCGGGAAGTTGATGTACCAACTTACCCAAAAACGGGGCCCACAATTTGGCGTTTCATCTTCCAGGGTTAGGTTTTGGAATGTGAAGGGTTTTTCCATTGTTTCTCAACAATAAATAGGCCTTCGAGCCTCGTTGTAACACAGTTCAGAGGCATGTAGCCACACATCTCTTCTCAGAGATAAGCTACCATCGCCCTAGTTGGTTTTTTTCTATTTCCGGTTGTAAGCATATTTCAGTCTTTTCCATTAATGAAATGAAGTATTATTTCCGCTGCATCTTTGTGTATATGGTTATCTCTGTATTTTATTGCGTTCCTGTTTAAATCTGGATCAAAGGCTATATCCAGACTAGCTACATGCGTTTGCAAACGCGTTATTTATAGAGGAAATTACATAACTGTTTTCTGTGAGAAACCTTCAGCAGAGGGCACGTAAAAAGACAGAACCCATGAGCTTAGTGTCTTGGTTGCCATGATCATTCAATCTACAAAAGGTGGATGTTGGATGTGCATCGTGGAGATGGTCTACAACTGTCAAAAGGGATCCACGGATCTAGGAACGGTCTCAGACCTTTCACGTGCTGAAAACAGAGACCTGTTTGTTGTAGGACTCCTTGTTTGACCGTCATTTAACCAAGGCTTTCCTTTACGAATTTGACTAGACAGATAGGACCTGGTTCATGTCCAGATCATTCCTGAACTTCCCACGTGCCTCGTTTTACTTGCCGACACCTGTAACCTATAGATCAATAAAAACAGCTGCGGAATCACGAGTTAGTTGCAGAAAGTGGCTGCATTCCGCAGCTGATGAGAAAAATCTAAGTCAAATAGCAAAAACAAAAATATAGTTAGAAAACCACTTAAATGCACTCTTAGAATCAATATGTAATGATATTTGATAGCTTATGAGACACTGGTGAGGGGAAAAAGGTCTAGGAAAGTATGTAGAAGAGAGGTAGTTTTAGGGCTTAACATACCCCCATTGTGAAGGTGTTGCATGTCCTCATGCAACCAAAACTGTGACCATCCTCCCTTCAGTTCATTTGTTCTGAGACCTCTGCTAATACATCCAGCCTTCTTTTCTTCTTCTTTGGTACCACTGTCATCCCAGGCTTCCTCATTAGGCACCTGTATTTGAGGTTGATAAGGGCTCTGCTCAACCTCTTGCTCTTTTTCTTCAATTTCGTATTTTTCTTCTACCACAGCCCAAGATGCAACATGGTGTTGTCATGGATAATTTTATCCAACCTGCTATGTTCTTTCAATGTTTCATTTTCCCTTTTGATGTGTCTATTTAGGACTTCTAGTTCAAAAACTTCCTATTTTAGTGATTGGATTAAAACTTCTTGGGCTATATTAGGCTGAGTAGATGAAGTGCCTTGGTCTGTTGCAGTCTTCTCCAACGATTCAATAAAATCATACATTTCTTGCTGGGTTGGATCTATTTTAGGTGTAGCCTTTCTTGGACTAATCCCAAAATCTGGTTGAGAAGGACTGATCTCAAGATCTAGTTGAGAAAAAGGAGAATGTTGTGGGCTATGGTCAGGAGGGATTGCTGGAGACTGTTTTGGTGTTTCTCCTCCTAAGTCTATGAAGTGGGCCCCTTTAGTTTTCACTTTCTTCAATTTACTTTTAAGTCTGGAGCTCCTCCTTAGATTCTGTGAGTTGGTGTCTTCTTTCTCTACACTTTGTTTTTCTTTCCCTTTTGCCTTTGCTGTCACTGATTGTTCCTTAAGGTATATTAGTCTTTCAGAAGGTATTTGATCCTCTTCTGAGGAAGGTTCTGGGGTTTGATAGGTAGCTTCAATATTTCTTTTCCTTTTTAGTTTCACTTGCTTCCTAACCTCAGTTCTTTCTTTCCTACTTTCAGACAGCTTTTCTTCCTTACTAGTTTCTTTAGCTATGTTAGTAGGAGTATCCTCAATGTTCACACTTGTTTTCCTTCTCCTACTTTTCCTTGCTGAGCTACCTTCAAGTGTTTAAGGTGGGTCTTGAAAGAAGTTTCTAATCAAGAACTGTTCCCAAGTGTCCTTTCTTTCCTTCAATTGTTTTTCAATCAGAATTTTAACAAGGCCATGATGGTAAAGGTGAGGCTCTACTTCATCCAGATTCTTTTGTACAGTTGTGGACATCTTTTTCAGGCTACTCAATAGGAAATAAGGTAAATTGATGGTTTGATTTTCTAGAAAATTCATTAGTAACCTGATGTGGTACATGTACATGGACCCAAACTATCCTTCACATGTAATAAACTTCTGGATTATCAATAATAAACTAGTCCACTTTTCCTTTAGAGTAGAAACAGGGATTCCACATTTGAAAACGGTTATATCCATACCTACGTTACGCAAAATAATCTTCCAGGCCCTCTCATCAAAGTCTTTGTTTTTGAACCACCGTTCCCCCTCTTGTGGAAGCTCCATTGCTACTGCAATGGATGCCTCTGTGACTGAAAATTTGAGATTTCCAACCTCAACTTCCACGCCGTTAAAAGACCTTGCAAATGTCTTCGTGAATTTAGGCCCGTCTGGCTTTGTGCTTACCAGAAGGCCCATTCCTTCCTCCTTCCTTAAAAATACCTCTATGAGTGATAAACTGTAAGTGATGGATTGATGGAGGTGTAATGGTTGTGTGAGCGGAAGATGGAGAAGGATTGTGGAGAAAACCAGTAGTTGTAAATTAAAGAACACAGAACATGTAGTGAAAATGAGTTCACAGAGCGGAGGCTTGTATAAACAGGCCAGAACTAACAAACACAACTTCAATGCGAGAATATGGAAACAGAGTGAGTCCGACAGAATTTTGAATTAAAAGGCTGCGGAGGTTAGCATGTTCATAAAATGACTGCGGATTTGTGTGGCAGAGAAGAGTTGTGGTCAAATAGATTACATCTTCATAATTACCCGCTTCAACAGGTGGAACGCCAACGTACAACTAAGTATGAGTTATATTTGGAGGTGGATCATGAGGCCGTTAGAAATTGATGCGGAGTTCATGGTGGAATTATGCAAAGGTCATGGAGGAGTTATGAAAGCTATCAATGCGAATAATTACACATAATGGAGCCGGTGGTTTCACAACTATATAGATTATATGCTTTAAAATGCTATTTGAAATGAATTTTGCTCATACCTTAGAATCTTACCACTTTCGTCCACTGACCTTTGATTGGCTGCTTCTTGTTGGTGCTTTAGGTGCTAACATCTTCAAAATATTTCCCTCTTCCATACTTGCATTTGGTTTTCATCATTATTTAGCTAACATTTGACTGTCAGTGCTAAGTAACAGAGTATTAGCTGTGGAATCAACAATCAGTTGCGGAATCAATATTCAGCTGCGGAATAAGAATTCAGCTGCGGAAACTGACACAGTGAACATATGACTGAATGGAGATGGATGGAAATGAATGATGACTGAATGAATGATATATGAAAATTGGACATGAAAGGGATTTTATTTGCGAAATGTGATGATGAAATGGAATGAAATGAAGTGAAGTGAAGTGACATGAAATGGAACGACTTTGAATGAAAATGAAAGGGATTTTTTTTGGAAAATATAGGGCGTCAGGAGTTTCTGATTTTCGCCTTGTATTTTCTGTATAAGACTGCCAACCAGTGATTGGTTTTCAGGCTTATACATTTTTGTTTTTAGAAACAATGAAAAGAACAAAGATTACGCTGGTGGAGAAGAAGTATTCTTCTTCATCAGCCTTATTGCAGAATTATCTTGAAAGATGTTGACAAATTCCTCCTTTGAGAGTGGCTTATGATAGATCTTCAATCTGTGACCATTCACAATGAGAGGAGTTTGATATTCATCAATGGTTTTGATACTTACCGCTCAATTGCTAAAGACTTTGTCAATCTCATATGGCCCAAGCCAATGAGTCTGAAATTTACCTTTGAAATCTTTGAACTTGGAATCAAATAGCAATGCCCAATCTCCTTCTTGAAACTTTTTCTCCTTGATGTATTTGTCATGCCACTTAGCTCTTTGATAATGAACTAAATCAGTTCTTAGGATTGCTTCTTGTCTGATCTCATCTAGTTCATTGAACTACTCCATTCTATGCTTTTGAGCTTCTGATAGATCCATTCCCAATTGAACTGCCATCTTGAAGGTTCTAACTTGGAACTCAATGGGGAGCAGAACTTCTTTCCCATAAACAAGTTCATAGGGAGAATGTCCTGTTGTGTTCCTCCATGTAGTTTTATAGGCCCATAAGGCTTCAGGAAGCCTTTCTGCCCAATCTCTTATGTGTAGATGAACAGTCTTGGTAATGATGCCTTCAATAACTTTGTTTGTGGACTCTACTTGACCATTTTCTTGTGGATGGTAAGGAATACATTTTTTGTGCTTGACCTTGTATTCTTCCATCAGCTTCTCCACCAGTTTGGATGTGAATTGACCTCCCTGATTTGTAACAATTTCTCTTGGAACACCAAAGCGAGTAAAAATATCCTCATAAAGAAAAATAACAACTAAGTGCTCAATAGCAGAAAATAATGCTTTGGCTTCTACCGATTTAGTGACATAATCAGTACATACCGATATATACTTTCTCTGTTTAGATGGTGGATTAATAGGTCCAATAAAGTCTAAAGACCATTTTTCAAAGGGTTCAATGAGTACCTGTGGTTGTAATGGAATCTTATTTGATAGGGTAGGTTTCTCTACTCTTTGGCAACTGTCACATATTTTGACATATTGTTTTGCATCTTTGAAGAGGGACGACCAATAATATCCTAAAGAAAGGATTTTATAGGCTGTCCTTTTTTCAGCAAAGTGTCCGTTGCACTTTTCATCATGACATGCTTTGAGAATATCAGACATTTCATCTTCACTAACACATATTCTGATCACAAGATCTGGCCCTGTTTTAAACAATGTTAGAAATCCATGAATATTTTGAACTCTCCTAAATAATCTTTCTTCTTTCACTAGGAAATAAATGTGGAGGTAGTTTCCCTGTAACCAAATAGTTAGATATATCTGCATACCAAGGAGTCTTAGTAGTTACTGCAAATAAATATTCATCAGGAAACTTGTCCTCTACAGGAGAATCTTCTTTAGTATTTTGAATCCTAGACAAGAAATCAACTACTGTGTTTTGTTTTCTTCGTCTATCTAACATAGTAATATTGAATTCCTGTAAAAGTAGGAGCCACCTTGTAACTCTACCATTAGTAATGGGTTTGTTCATTAGATATCTAATTGCAGAATGATTAGGATGAATAAAAGTTTCATAGCTTGTTATATAATGTCTGAACTTATTGATTGCATGAACAACAACTAAGAACTCTTTTTCAGTCACAGTATAATTCAACTCAGTGGGAGTTAAATTTTTACTGGTATAATAAATGGCATAAGGAACTAAATCTTTTTGTCTCAACACAGTGCCTAGAGCTATATCTGAAGCATCTGTAGAAATATGGAAAGGAAGTTTCCAATTTGGTCCTCACAAGATAGGCGCTTAGATATTCTTGTTTTCAAAGCTTCAAATGCTGATTGGCAATCAGGACCCCATTTGAATTCATAGTATTTTGTAAGTAGTTTAAAGAGTGGGGATGCTAGTTTGGTGAAGTTTTCTATAAATATTCTATAATATCTAGTAAATCCCAGAAAACTTCTAACATATTTTTGACAATTTGGAATAGGTAATTTGGAGATGACTTCAACTTTTGATTTATCAACTTTAATCCCATCCCCTGAAATATGATGTCCTAAAACAATACCTTCAGTAAACATCATAAAGCATTTTTCATGGCTTAATGAAAGGTTTGTTTCTTTACATCTTATAAGGACTTTTTGCAAATTTTCTAATGCCTCTTCAAATGAGTTACCATAAACTGTAAAATCATCCATATATACCTCTACACACTCATGGAATGTTGCGGGTGCATTACATAATCCAAAAGGAAGCACTCGATAAGAAAAATTTCCCCATGGACAGGTAAATGTGGTCTTATCCTGATCCTCAGGTGCTACCTGAATTTGATTATAACCACTAAAACCATCCAGAAATGAAAAGTACTTTTTGCTTGCTAATGTGTCTAATACTTGATCGATAAAGGGCAAAGGAAAGTGATCCTTCAAAGTTGCTTTATTCAATTCCCTGTAATCAATGCACACTCTCAATTTACCATTCTTTTTGGGTACTATAACCAAGGGAGAAACCCATTGACTATCTGAAATTGGATAAATGAAGTTTACATTGAGTAGTTTTTGGAGCTCTTCTTTCATAATCTCCCTAAGAATTGGATTCATCCTTCTCTGAGGTTGTCTGATTGGTCTACTGTTTTCCTCGATATAGATATGATGGATGCAAGTCTTAGGGTCAATACCTTTCATATCAGTATACTCCCATGGAAATGCAACAGAGTGTTTTTGTAAGATTCTGGTTAGCTCTTCATGTTGTGACTTTTCCAAAATTTTGTTGATATTCAATGTTTTACCTGGAAAACTTTCAACAGTAGAAATACCAAACTCTTCCATAGAGTAAAGAGACATTTGCCTTGATGACAAATATTCAATATCAAAATCTAACTGAAATTGAGTGTGGTCATATTCTGAAGATGTTTCAAAATTTTCTAATGTGTTCAAAATTTGACTATCTTCACTAATTTCAGAGATAGTAAAGAGAGGTTGTATAATATCTTCATCATTGACCCATTCATTGTCTCCTACTTCTGTAATTGCTTTTGCTGGAGGATACAAATTGAATTTCTTTGTTGAACTACCATCATAAATGTACGTATCCCCAGATCTACAACTAATGAAAGCATCAACTGTGGCTAGCCA
Source organism: Pinus taeda (assembly GCA_000404065.3). Classification (NCBI taxonomy): domain Eukaryota; kingdom Viridiplantae; phylum Streptophyta; class Pinopsida; order Pinales; family Pinaceae; genus Pinus; species Pinus taeda. The sequence goes on along the minus strand of APFE030952617.1, from coordinate 16,260 downwards.
AGGTCTTCCTAAGATGAGTGGGTGCCCTCCTAGATTATTCTCGGGAGTCGAAATCATGAAGTCTACTGTATGTTCCCAAGAATCTAAGGTGACAGAAATATCTTCTAATACACCATCTGGTTTGATTATTGATCTATCTGCAAGTTGCAGTAAGGTGGGTGTAAAAACAAGATTAGTAAGTTGAAGTTGTTCCATAGTCTATCTACTCATAATGTTTATAGAAGCCCCTAAGTCAATCAAAGTATTTTGAATTTCTATCCCATTTATGTGTGTCTTGACAATTGGACTACCTGGATCCACATATTTCTGCATGGCAATCTTTCCCATCATGATAGCTGCAATTTTTCCTACCAGGTGGATTTTTTTTGTATCTCTTGGTTTCCTACCTGGTCTTTTGAAACTCAACTCCTTTATTGTTTTTGCTAGAATAGGAATCTCTCTAATGGCTTGTAGCAAGGGAATCTTGATACAAACATTCTTTAATTCATCTAGGAAATCATATTCAGGCAACAAGATTTGTTTTTCCACTCCTTTCTCAATTTGTAACCTTTCAGGAAAAGGAGATGTGGATGAAGATGAAGGTTTCTCAACTATAGGAGTTGTGGGGGTTGACTCTTTTTCTTTTTCTTTTTGAGTGTTTGGGTTTTAAAGAGATGCTTCAGAACCTTTATTGGCTTCAAGAGAATCTTCCTCAGAAATACTTTGCTTTTGAGTATCTATAGAAGGTTCTTCTAAAACTCTACCAGATCTTTGTACATCATTGAGAGAACAATCATATAGGTAGGAAATTGTTGTCCTTCTACCATGTAAGCATTTTGAGGATTTTTATTATTGGGATCTGGCAATGGCTGGGAAGGTAGTTGATTTGCTTTTTGTTGGAATGGAAGCAAGAGTTGAGAATTTTGTTGAGGAGTTTGTTGTTGTTATGGGAATGGTAATGAAAGTTGTGGATTTTGATTTGGAAGTTGTGGAGTATGTTGATTTGGAAAGGATGGAGGATATTGATAAAATTGAGAAAATCTCCCATAAGGATTTTGCATACCTTGTACCCATGATTGATATGGATTTTGAGATTGGGGCCAAAGTTGTTGCCAAGGATTCCAATTTGGCGGGGGTTGAAAGTTCATAGGATTATTGAACCCTTGATTTTGTTGCCCCTGCCATGGTCTTCTTGTAACAAAATAGAGAGATTCTACTGAATTTGGATCTTCTTGAAAGACAGCTTTGAGGCCAGGAATTGAAGGACAATCCTTGGTCTCATGGCTTTCTGAGCAAATCATACATGTTTCTACAAATTTTGCATCCAAGGGACATTCCCTTAGAGCATGTTTCTTCCTACATTTTGGACAAAAGATGGCCAAAGCTTCGACTTCTACTTTCTACTTGTTTTGTATTTTAAGGGTGTCTAGTTGCTCGCTAAGGCTCCCTAAAATATCAGTTTTGAACTCATCAAGCATATTGCCAATCTCTGCCCTACTTACTGAACTGGTTGCAGATTTTTTTGCTCTAATCAGAGAAGGATCTCTAGGCCCTTTTGCAGTTTTAGATTTTCCTCTTGAGAGATGGACACATAGTTCTGCTATGTCATGAAGTGGAAGTTGAGAGATATCTCCCTTTCCCATCATGTTTAAAATGTCTATCCATTCATCTCTAATGGCTTTCAATAAAAGGGCTTTCAAGGTTTCCTCATCTAGATTACTCATTTTTGCTCTCTTTAAGGTGTATTGAAATCTTTCGAGTAGATCCTCCAAGTTTTAATCTTCTTTTTGCATCACCTTGAATACCTCATCCTTATGATTAGTGGGCATGCAATATTCCAGGTATCTATCCAAAAATGTTTGTTTCATATCATTCCAACTATTAATAGACTGAGTGGCTAGTCCCAGGAACCATTTCAAAGCAACTCCTTTAATGTTGAAGGAAACAGTTTGAGTTTTTTAGAGTCTTCCATATAATCATAGGTTCAACACAAGACTTCAAACTCAAATAGAAATGTTTCGGGATCTCACTTCTCAACCCATGAAAGTTTGGGAGGACAGATGAGTGAAATGTTTTTCATTGTTGTATGGGTTTCCTCATCAGCTATAGGGAATCCAAATGAGTTATCCCCATCCCTATTTCCTCCGTTGTTACCTCTTCCTCCTCCATTTCCTCTTCCATTGTTTCCTCCTCCTCTACCTCTACCTCCAAATCCATCTACTACTTCTTCTCTCATGATAATTTCTTCAGAGTCCTCTGGTTCTTCTATTAAGGGAGGATGAGAGGGAGTTTCTTCCTTCTCTTCTTCAGGTGATTCTACTTCTTGAATTACAATATGTTCTCCTATAGAAGTAAATAAAGGGTCTTCCTCTAAATGAGGTTTGGTAGATGGTGTAGGAGAATCCTCTAATTCAGCTACTCCTTGAATTGTAGGAATCTTAAGGATAGGGGTAGATGGTGGTGAATCTTGTCTATGCCTTGAAGAAGATGGAGTTGTGAAAATCAAACTCTTGGCTCTAGCTATAAACCTTCGCCTAGAATCTCTTGATCTATGCATGTCATTTTTTTTATTTTCAAGTTGGGCTAATAGTTCTCTTTCTGATCTTCCAGGTCACACTGGGTACAAGAAGAGAGCATACTTAAGAAATTATTTAACCAATAACTCTCTTTTCTAATCCTCCAGATCACATTAAGTGCAAGAGGAGAGCATACTTCAAGAAGTTATCAATTTTTCCCTTCTTCTTTTATTGGTTTTTTTTTTTTAGGAAATTGGCTATCTAGTTACACTTCCCCAGCAACGGCGCCAAAATGTTTGGTCAATTCAGAGTGTCCTAAATTGTTGTATTAATTGTCAATCCAGGAGTCATAAACTGTTGAAGTGTGGCGCACTACATGTGCAAGATAACCTATTTCTTAATTTTTGTCTTTTTTGAGTTTTTGTTTTATTTTGGGTTTATTTCTATTAATTCCCTAATGTGAGATGGAAATTCTAAAAGACAAGTATGATATAAATGTTCAAGGTATGATGTCTTTTAAAATGATTTTCAAAACTTCAAACTTTCTAGAAGCATGCAATGATGAAACTAATGCTTTGAAAAGAGAGTGAAAATGTGCCACTATTCTAATTAAACAATGGTGAACTAGTGACCATCAAACTCATTATCCTTGCTGCCATGAAAATATAAGAAAAACTGAACTCAAAGAAGTCTAAGAATTGCAAGCAAAGTGAACTAAAATCACATTACATCAACTCATATTCTGACCCCTCACCATTCGACTCACTATGGCCTTAGGAGGTAATCATAAACAACTTGAGAAATCTGATATCTAATTTGCAGAAAATAAAACTAATATCAAACTACACACTTCATACTTCAATCCCTCGCCATTCAACTCACTCTAGATTTAGGAGGTAACTGAGAATGTCATGAGAAATTCAATAAATAAATTGTAGAAAAATAAACTAATATCAAACTACACACTTCATACTTCAATCCATCACCATTCAACTCGCTCTGGCTTTAGGAGGTAACTGAGAATGTCATGAGAAATTCAATAATTAACTTGCAAAAAAATAAACTAATATCAAACTACACACTTCATACTTCAATCCCTCACCATTTGACTTGCTCTGGCTTTAGGAGGTAACTGAGAATGTCATGAGTAATTCAGTAACTAACTTGCAGAAAAGTAAATGAGCAAAACTGAAATAAATCACACAATGCTGGAACTAAAAACTAAAGGAAATGAAAATCAGTAGAAGGACAAGAATGATTCCAAGTCATTAGTCATTAGAAAACTATGTTCCGCTCGAGCTGCCTATTTTGATCTGAAACAAAAGCACTGATCAGTTAAAAATGTGAAAAACTATGGACAGCTATCAAGTGTTAACACCATAAGAACTGTGATACATATACAAGTGAATGGTTATGGCATAAGAACATAAAGAAATGAAACATGAAACTTTACAATAATAAACAAGACCTCGGCCTGTGCAGGGGCCCTCTGCACACTCATCGGACAGTTAATGATCAACCACCAATTGAGCTTAAAAACAGAGATTTCTCAGGTATTAAAAAGCAGTCACAATACAGTGATAAAATATGGTATAGTGGGTTCCTTTACAGTCAAAATTACATCATAAAAAAGCTAACTCCTATGTGTATGAGAACGCATTATTTATAACAGAGGATAATCTACCTGTTTACCTACATTCGGTGCTGATACAAGACACGTAAATGACCACGTCCCACGATTTAGCACTATGGCTGCTGTGAGGATTTAATTGTTGGAAGGTGGCCGTTGGATCCGGTTCATGGAGTAGTCCACAGGTGTTAACTTGTCCGCTGAGATCTAGGAACAACCATGCAAAGCTTCACGTGGTGAAAAATAGAGTTTTATCACTGTAGGACTCTTGAGTTGACCACCGTTTTGCCCACCATTGACTACGGCCTTTTCTGTTGAATTCGACTGAGCCAATAGGACTTGGTCCATGTCCATGTCGGTTGCAACTTGCCCATGTGGCTCAATTCTCTTGAAGACACCTGCAATATGGATTTTGACAAAACAACTGTGGAAACTTGGGTTGGCTACGGAAAGTGACAAGATTCCATTGCTTATAAACAAAAATCTAGTTCAAATAGCAACACAAACACATAGTCAAGAAACCACTTTAAATGCCCTTTTTAAACTATTATGCAATGATACTGATGATTTAGGAAGTTTAGATGAATGTAAAGAAGCTAGAAAAAGGTGTAGGAAAGATGTAGTTTTGGGACTCAACAAAGGCTAAGAGAGCTTATGCATAGGTAAGAGACCCCAAGAGTTGTGTTGTTGTTATAAAGGTGGAAATTGCCTGTGTACTAGCTGTAAGGTGAAAGTTTCATGTGCTATATGAGAAAGGTTGAAGCTGTCCTTGTGCTGTGTGAGCAAGGTCGTAGTTGCTTGTCGTGTATGAGGAAGGCCAAAGGTTCCTGTGCAGAGAAAGAAGGGCGAGAGAAGTGTGTGTTTGTTGTGGAGAGCAAGAGGTTGAGAGCTGAGTGCTTGTTGATGAAGAGCAGAGACAGAGTTGCATGAACTATAATGACTTACTGTTTTTGAGTAGATTAGTGGGATGCTGCAAAGTGAGCAAAGTGAAAAAAATAAAGCTAAGATCAAGTAGATTCGCTGCCAATTACAGATAACATGAAGTTCCTATGTGATTGTGGGTTGGTTCCTACATATAAGAAGTTAGTGCTTCCATCTTTAGTTGGTGCTTAATAAGGCTTGGTGTTGGTGCCTCCTCAAAGTTGGCTTCCAAGAATCCAAGGAGCTACAAGTTGGTGCTTGCAAAAATTTTGTGAGGTAAATGTCTCACATGGTGCTTCAGGTAATATGGATAGGTGTCTACAAAAGAGGGATTTCATGCTTCTTGCTAATCTATGCTAGCAAACAATCAAAGGAATTTGGTGCTTCTTGTGAGTGACTAATCACAAAACAGATTGATGTAATAGAGTAGGTGCTCTTATTTACAACAATAACAACAACAAGCTTTAGTATTTTTTTTCTGAAAGGGTTTCCACGTAAAAAACTTGTGTCTCATGTGTATGATACTCATGGTGTGTATGCTTGTATGTTGATTTCATGTTGCTTCCATATTACATATTGTTTCTTATTATATGGATGGGTTCCAAGCTTGGAAAAGAAAAGTAAACAGGCATAAAAGTTTAAAATTAGCCTTAAAACTGATTCAACCCTCCTCTCAGTATTATCATTGTTTCCAACAATTGGTATCAGAGCCAAGTTCCTTCAAGAATATCTTAATTGCTAGAAGTTAGATCAAAGGGAGACAATGGATAATAAACCTTGCCTAATAACAAAAGGAGTTCTATTTTTATATAGATTTGGCCATGAGCTCTGGTATGAAATATAGAAGGTTGAATGGAAGCCTATTTGATGGCCTTGGGTGTTGATAGATGGAACTTTGTATTAAATGGAGAAAAGAATGAGCAGAATGATGAATCCCATAAGATTATCATGAAGGGGATATCTAAGCCAGACATTGATAACGTGACGCATTGTGAGTCATCAAGCAAAGTGCTGAAAAGACTACAATGTCGGTATGGTAGATATATCCATGTGGCTCAAGAAAAGTCTAAGGAGCATTGCTGCTCTAGCAATGAACCAACACATGGAGAATATGCTACTCATCACACTTATGTTGATGATGAAGATGTCTCAAAGGAGAGACCATGTTTCTCGAAAGGTATGCTATTGCTTTGTGATAAATGTAAATAAAATGGCCATTCATTATCTAGATTTTCATGTGATTCACTTGAAGATAAAGAGAGCCATTCATATTGTATTTTTAATGAAGATAGACCCATTTTAGTAGCAATAGCAAAGAAGGTATCCTCTGAAGGAGAAAGAGTGCATCCCATGGAGAGAATAGGGGTATCACTAGTAGTGATGATGAAAGTATAACCCTTAGATTTGTGGAAGACTCCATGGACATAAAGATGGGCTTAGATCTTTATGATAACTCAGCTAGCACCTATGATAGTGAAGAAATTGATCTAAATGAAAGGATCCTACTTAGAAATAAGTTGATCTCTACTCTAAAGGAGATCAAGGACATATCAAAGGAAAATCTCAAGAAAGAGGAGCAACTGATTATTTATCATCTTGAGAATGGAAGGTTGAGAAAAAAATTAGTTGATCTAAATGATCAACAATAAGAGGCTAGCAATCTAAATGGAAAGTTAACCAATCAACTTGGTGAGAAGGAAGCTTACTGTGGGAGACTAAAAAATGAGATAGTCTCATTGAGACATGACTTAGAAAAGTCAAAAATAGAGTTCCCTCAATATCAAAAGCTTCAGTGGAGCAAAAATACCTGGGACGAGATTCTTTTTAAGAAAGGATCCCCACTCATCAAGGTTGGTTTGGGTTTCAAAGAAAAATTAAGCTCCAAGATGTTGAAGGCTGAAGGGTCAACTTCCCAGGTGAAGGGAGTCTAATTATCCAACAAAAACAAATAAACAAAGATTGTTGGAAAATAGTAACACCATGGAAAGCAACAACGAGAGAAGAAAAGGCAATGTCAGAAGGCTAAGAAGCAACAACTAGTAGTGTAGAAGAAGGCTAAGAAGTAGCAGTCAGTAATGCAGCAGAAGCATAAGATGCAGCAACAAGAAAAGAAGCAAAAGAGAGTTAGGCAACTGAAAGAAAGAGTGCATGGTAGTAATGGAAACTGTCATACAAGGCACATGAAGAGCTAGCAGAGGACCCTTCCTTCTCAATGACAAAACCTTTAGAGAAAAGGTAACCTATATCGACAAAATGATTTTCATGGGTATTGTTTTTCTTGCAACAATTTTGGACATAAAGCCATAGAATATAGATGGCATCCAAGGAAACAAGAAGTGTTGGGTAGAAGCAACCCAAGAATGCACATAAAGGCTAGGAGAAGGCATGATGGCCACAATAGGAGTTTTGAAAAATGCATTGTAAAAAATAGTAACTCCTTTGCCCCATTCATAGGTCAAATCAAATTCGAAAATTGTGGCAAATTTAGGAACAAGAGAGCTGGATGCATAAATGAGAAGAAATGGAATGCTCCTCAACATATTCATGCAAATGTAGCAACTTAGGATTTGAAGACAAAAAGTAATATAATACAAAATGAATACATGTTTGTCTTCAATGCTCAGTATCAAAAGAGAAAGTTTAAGAGAGAGGAGGTGAAAGAGAAGTTTCCTCTGGTCTTACATAGTAAAGAGAACACCCAAACATGGGTAAAAAGGAAGCAAGAGGGTAATGTTTCTATCAGGACTCAACCATTGAAGGTTTGGAGGAAGAAGGAGGACAATATTCTCAGGGAAGTAAATTCTCTATTTCTCTTTAGTAAAGGAAGAGAATGGCCTCAAGGGAGGCCAAATAAGTTATATGTAGGAATCTAAAAAGGATGAAAATAAAAGTGCATCTGATTTATGAAAGTGTGGCTATGTCTTCTCATTGATTTCAAGAATAAATTGGTTTATTTTCAATGTATCAACACTGAAAAGGAGAAGTGCAACTAGCATGAAGAGCACACAACAATATCTTATGTTGTGGTAACAAGATGGGACGTAATGGAAGTGTGGAATGATAGGAAGATCAAAGTGAAGTCAGGTCCATAGGATCATTCCCCACGCAGAGGCGAGAAAGCTATTGTAGGAGATCAAAGAGCATTGGCTCAGGGGGAAATTATTTGATAAGAAGTAGCAAGAAACAATGGGCATCCTCGAAAAGGGAGATTTTTGAGAAAATGAATGATTTTCATCTTTGGTGAAATGCCCTTATTTCATTTAAGTTGTAAGTTTGATTATCCATAACAGTCTTGTGTTCATGAAACACAATTGATGCAAGATTTCCATGTCCCTTAACCCTTAATTGGTATCGCTATGTCAATTGGTTTTGTTGGGCTCATGTTGAGTAAACTTGTGTACAAATGGACATTTCTTTATGAGAAAATAAATATTAGTGTTTGCTTGGTACATTATTCCATTTGTATCATTTCCTTTGGAGAAATTCATATTAGTTGAAAAGCAGTCCCTATTGTACGAGTATGATATCAAGGGGAGAAGTGGAGATGCTCTAATAATGTGAACACAGTCTCAGAAGTAGTAGCAAAAGAGAAGAAATGCAATTCGATATGCATCATCATTAATTTGTATTTTCACTAACAGCAATACCTTGAGTAGTTTAATGGGTATCAACATCTTTTATACAAAATATGCATTAGTGGAGAGAGTGCTCAGCGAGTAGCCATAAGGTGTCCAAAACTTGAGGCATTCAAAGTAGAGGACGTTTATGTTTAGCAGGAGAATATCACATATGCCTAGTTTATGGAGAAGCAATAGTGATAGTCCTGAAAGAGATGTTTGTGAGGTAGAATGCACATCTCAAAAGCTAAACTTTGGTCTTCACCACCAATTGATTACATGGGGAGAGAAAGGAAACTTGTAGCCCCTTTCCATTGTTGTCAATAGGGGAGAGAAGTTGTGGAGAAGCTATGATGACCTGTGCAGAAGAAAGTAGACCATGGTGTCTGATGCAATGAGATGCGTGGAAGCAACATGAGATTTTTCCATCACATTAAGAGAAGGATGGAGTGTTTCCATCAATGCCCAAGGGGGAGATTGTTGGACAGTTGAGATTTCCTGGATGGCCGATGTCCTAGTGAAGGCATCTACAAGTGTGTTAGCATTGATGTCAACAATCATGCTAGGAATATGTGTTGGGAAGTTTGCATTGCCAAAATGTTGGCAAGAGTAGCGCTTAACTATTGGAAGGAGCGTTGGCATTGATGTCAAGAAAACAATATTGGATTTGTTGGTTTTCAAGCCTCTGTGGGAATTATTTGTAGCTTCATGTTCCGGATTATCCACAGTTTTCATTTCAGTTTGTCGACGTTTCGAACCCTAACGGGGGTCCATCATCAGGACGCTTTGGAATGATAGAAAGATTTGAATGATGAGAGAGAGAGCGCAAGGAACCTGTGTATAAATACACAAAGGAACCCTAAATTGACAGCCGACAATACTTTTTTATTAATTAAAGATATTA
>APFE030952610.1:192944-257645 GCA_000404065.3 Pinus taeda | reverse complement strand
CTCTAATTTCCTTTCTATCAGTTTCTAGAGGGATGGGTTATTGCTTCCGTACCCTTGACTGATCAACTGTCTTGTGTGATTCTATCTTTTGGGATAGCTTAGTTACAGCTTAGCATCTGTTTTATTTTGTATCTTCTGAACGCTATACTACTAAGCATTACTCGGACGAATAGCCTCGGATTGAGTTACTCTTTGCAATAACAAAACTTTCCCGGATTGATTTATTAATGTGGAATAATTAGAGGTGTTAGAGACCCTAGTTATAGCTCTACAGCAGCCGCATAGCTTGATCCAGGTGGATATTGGTGGCCACCTGCCAAGTCCATATGGACCCCCATCATTGTCTCTTTCAGCATTTTCAGTTTCCTTAATTGTAGCACAACTTACTATTTTTAGCAAGTTTTCGGGTCCTGAACTTCCGGAGCCGTTTTGAGGCCCTAAACGACGTTTTTTGGGGAATCCAGGGGCAACATGGGTCCATGGGTCCATGCAATGGACCCATGTTGCCCGTTCCAACAATGGTAGTTCTCGGATAGATCTTTCTATGAGCTATTGTACGCGTCAAACGAAGATCATATGCTAAAGTTACGAACCCGGGAAGTTGATGTACCAACTTACCCCCAAACGGGGCCCACAGTTTGGCGTTTCATCTCCTAGGGTTAGGTTTTGGAATATTAAGGGTTTTTCATTGTTTCTCCATAATAAATAGGCCTTCGAGCCTCATTGTAACACAAGTTCGGAACAAGTTCAGAGGCATGTAGCCGCACATCTCTTCTCAGAGATAAGCTACCATCGCCCTAGCTGGTTTATTTCCATTTCTGGTTGTAAGCATATTTCGGTATTTTCCATTAATGAAATGAAGCACTATTTCCGCTGCATCTTTGTGTATATGGTTATCTCTGTATTTTATTGCGTTCCTGTTTAAATCCGGATCATCATATCTACATATTTTAATATATCAAAATGCTCAATTTTTTTTTGACTCGAATCATCTAAACTAGAATGGAGTCATGACACATGAGACTATTCTTTCAACACTTCTTGTGATAGGTCATCTAAATTCTGTGCTACACATGTTCGCTGATAATTGTTGTAGTTCTGAAGCCTTATAATCTTTCGGGGCTTCTCATCTATCACTTTTATATAATGTAGGAAATCCACATTAGCTACAACATTCCCATCTTTGAATTTTTGTGCAAAATTGCCAGGAGCATGTCTCCTTTCTAGGAGTAGAAGCCCTTTTAAACTTTCCCTTGCCTTTTCTCTAGGCACTGTGTATCTCATAAACGTAATATCTCTCGGAGATGAATCTGTAAGCATTCCTGAAATTCTATATGTTGGCAAAAATGTTCCTCTTCCAAGGTGGACTAAGGTCTGTGAAAGACTTGAAATTGTTTATCTAAACTTGGACTTCTAAAGGCCATACAAAATTTGCATTAAGAGGATGATTGATACTTGTGTTTTTCCAGATGCCTACTGAGGTATGAAGTATCATGGTTTCTGAGAGAGTGACTTTTAATAGGGCTTTTGGAAAATTCGGTATCATTTCTTAGTCTAATGACTAGGCCTCTACTCGACTTAGAAATAGACAATCTTTTAGGTTTGGGAGTTGGAATATACCTTTGAGATAATGGATGATATTCTGTAGTACACTCATCAGGGATTTTTAATTGAGAAAACCGTATTGTGATAGGAGTGACATTACTAAGTCCAACCACCACTCCTTCTGTTGTGGCTCTCTGAGTAAGCAGATGATTGAGCACTGGCAGAGTTGTCGAGATAAATCATAAACAAATAGTGGAATGTAACTGGGAAATATCAGATTGCTCAGTCATATTAAAGCCAGAAAAATAGATGTAAGTTTGAAGTAGTTCATTAATATGGTGATTGATTAATGAAGCTTGGTATCGTGGGACGATAGATGATTAAACTAGACCATTTTGCAAAGGGGCCTCAAAACCATGTAGCAGGGCATCGGTAAATTGATTATGGCGTGAATCAATCACACAAGCTAAGAAAGACAGATTCAAATAAGGTCTAATAAGAGGGTTAATGCCAAATTGTATTAGTCTAAGATGCACATACTTATAACCTTGTTCTAGTCTCCATTGGACATCTTCTCGTTTTATGAGAGGTATCTGATACATAGGACGGGTAAGAATTATCGGCACATTTACACATGCATATAAAATGAGATTGGTTGCATGAAACATAAACATTGGAAGGTCATAAATCTTATTAGGAGATATGTGAGGAAGCTGCTAATTAGGAGTAGGGGTAAATTCCTGAATTACTACCCTGGTATCATACAAGGGCTCAAATTTGTTTAATAAACTTCCAATTCAACCGAGTTTCTTTGAAGCTTTCATATCAACAGAGAAATCAAAACTGCTTGAGGCCATTTCTTACTACAATTCACTACTCAGTGTTGCGCAAGCAGGTAAGGAAAATAAATATGTGAAGGTAAAAAACTATGCACCTGAGGAATGAGACTCCCTCGGAATTACAACACCTTCCTTTGGCTTCAATTATCCAGAGACACGGTCCACCAACAATCTTTGTTGCAACAATCTTTCGTATAACGTCTTCACGCTACTAACCACATCTCGCTTGCTATATTGATAGTTAATATGGCTCAGAATGCTTACTCAATTAATAAAGACAACTCACAAAATGAAAAGGCACAACTTTTATTGATTGATAGAAAATATTACAACATACACATTATAAATAGAGAGATTGACTGTAAGAGGATTTATCAACCAGACTGAAAATAGGAAAGTCGAAGCTAACACTGTTCAGAGGTCGAAGGCTTTCTAGATCATCACAAACTCTGCCTATTCATGCCATAATCAATTTACTAATGCCTTGCTAGGTGCTTTTGAGGCCTCTTTTCACAATGGTCTAGTTTGGTCATCCATCGTCCCGTGATACTAAGTTTTGTTTACTGATCCCCATATTAATGAACTACTGCAAGCACATCCATTTTTCTGGCTTTAATATGACTGAGCATACTGATATTTCCCAGTTACATTCCACTATTTGTTTACGATTTGTCTCGACAACTCTACTAGCACTCAATCCTAAGCTTACTTAGAGAACCACACCAAAAGGAGCGGTGGTTGGACCTGGTAATGTCACTCCGATCACAATAGGGTTTTATCAATTAAAAATCCCTGATGAGTGGATGACAGATTACCATCCATTGTCTCAAAGATATTTTTTGACTCCAGAACCCAAAATATTGTTTCTGAGTTGAGTAGAGGACCAGTCATTAGACTAAGGAATGATATTGCATTGCCCAAAATCCTTGTTAGAAGTCACTCTCTCAGAAGCCATGATCCTTTAAACCTCATTAACCATCTAAAAACACAAGTATGAATCTGACAAGCTCAATATTATGAATAGTGTTAAGCGAGTCACTGAACTTGTCAATGCAGCTCTCCATGAGTTCTATGGAAAAATTAAGGGTGATGGCCACCATTATGCAGATATGAAATAATTGAGGGTCCTGTCGGATATCTCTGAACCAAACGGTGTCTGCTCAATATTCCATAGTACAATTAATTGAAAAAGAAAACTATTACCAAGGTCCTTTCGGACTATGGTCACTATCGTATCCATCATCAGAGGAGATATTTCTGGCTAGATAGGAATCTTCTAGCATCTGGAGATAAGCAGTTTCAGAATCATGTTCTGTTGGGTCTTGAGCATCTTGATATACATCCAAAAATAAAGTCTCTTTTTCTTCCGTTCCTTGTTTTTCTTTGCCTTTTCTAGATATCGATGTTGTAAATGAAGATTTATCTTTTGAAGATTGGCCCACTTCCAACTTTATTCTGTCTTTGAATATGATGAGATTTTTATACAACATCTTAAAGGGATCATCCTTCTTTCTCCACCTGTTGTTATATGCTATCGGATTAACTTCAATATCTGAAAAGGAATCTTTGTGAGCTGTGGAAAATTATGGGACAGGTTGAAAAACTAAGCTCTATCCCATCTAGGAGTTCCCATTTGAAAATTTGGAACATGTTTGTAGATGTTTCAATAGCATACTGGATCCACAACTTACAGTTGTCACTGATATTGTCTCTTTTTTGCCATCCCAATTCAAAGTTGAATGCAGTACAAGTTCTTTTTGATAACATTAAACTGACAAGGCATACTACATCTGTGGTCCAATTCCTTGTGACAACACTGATTGTTATCAAAGATTTTTGATTTACTGAAAATTTTAACACTTTCTTTTCTCCTTGTAAACCATCAAGTTTCTTCAAGATATTAATATTGTCTGCCAGTTTAGCCTTACTGAGTTCTTTTAGCTAGGTGGTTACTCTTTTAACTTCTTCAGTATTATCAGCTAACACTGAAACTTTTGTAAAGTTATTCTCAATAATTTGAGCGAATGGATTAGGAGAAATAATATTTCTCATTTCTAAGCTCTGATAATCCCATGGAGATGAGAATAACCTTAAATATTGCAGAGACCTTTGAACACACTGGGATATTCTGGTTACTTTCTTTGTTGTGCAGAATCCATCTTTCATTTCCCAATCTCCAAATGGTTCAAAAATCTCATACTGAGGAAAAGTATCAGTATTGGCATATTGTTCAGTATTCCTCTGTAAGAATCCAGCTTCCAATTCTTCAAAGAGATTAGGGATTTTGAGTGACCATAAATATTTCTCAACTTTTCTTTTGATATTGATTTCTTCTAAATCAAGCAATTTGGCACTGGTAAAGATTTCTAAAGAAAAATCTATATTTCCAATCATCTGATAAAAATTTAGGATTTTTAAAATCCAAAGCATAGACTCTGTATATTGGATTGAACAAAGATCATCAAGGGTTCGAAAATAGATTTTTACCTTTATGTTTGGCAAGGGATATACCTTTACCAATTCTCCATCTAACCCAAGAAGAATACCAGTATTTTTTGATTGCCAAGCTTGGCACTTCTGAATCCATTGGTTTCTTCTTATCGTCAGATAAACAATCTTGTTTATTTCTTCAGTAAGAAATCTGCAGTGTTTCTCAAGAATTTTGAATTTATGTACAAATGTAGAAAAATCATCATCTTTACCAGGAATATCAAAAACACTGCAACTCCCAATTCTATGAGCTTTATTCATTTCTTTGGTAAGTGCATCTGCAAGATAGTTTGAATTGCTTGGTACCCGTTCTACCTCAAACTCGTACTGCTGGAACCAAATCTGCCAAGATAGCAATCTTCCTATTGCTATCTGTCTATTCTTACATGTACAAATGTTTTTTTTCATGTGTAAAAATATCCCAGGTGAACATTTTCTTTTTCCAACTGTCTTCTGGATCATATGGGCCAATTCCTTTGGAGATTTTAAGGAAGGCAATTATCTCAGAATCAGAAGGGAGCTCTACTGATTTTGGGATTTTATCTATAGGATTTCTTCTGTAGGAAGGAATAGGTGAAGCATCAACATATCCTAGACCAAAGTGAGAAGAACCAGAGATAGTATGTATAAGTAGTTCTTCTTGTGGATTAAAAAAAGAAACATGTTTATATTTTTCAACAGATGAATCAGACTCAGAAGGCGGAGTGAACTTGATCATATTGATACTTTGAGAGATTGAAGGTTCACCGTGAGGAGTCGGAGGATCTGATGAAAACTGGCAAAATGTTTTTGTACAATGGGGGTGATTACAAACTGAACTGAAGACTGGGTCCGGAGCTACAGAGGGTTGAGTAAATAATTTCCGAAGTGACTCATAAACAGTCAGATCAATGACAATTTGCTGGTGGGGTTGTGTCTGTACAGGGTGTAATTGGTTTGTCACTGAAGTAGGTGTTGTGGAGACAGAGGGTCCACCACGCTCAGCTGTATGATCTTGGGGAAATCTAGTAATAACTTGGCCATCGATTTATGTGATTATGGACTGTGCTGTAGCAATAGGCCTTCGGACTGGTTTTGCCCAGTTAGTGATCCAGTCATTAGGAGGACAAAGATCATTTCTTGAGATGGGAACAGGAGCCACTGGGTTACATGAGGAATCATATTGAATCAATGTTACAGTTCCATCGGGAGGAGAATGCAACACAACAGGAATTGTTGTATTGTAAAATCAAACATAAGTTATAAAGAAAATAGTCATATTTTTGGATTTTGCTCTGAAATGTTCATACCCTTTTGTTTGTACACCTAAGGTTAAACATTTCAGGATATGGGGGTCTGTTAATGAAACAGAAAAATCATGATACACATCATATTGTACAAGACCATCGGATAGACTGGTCTCTATGCCTCCAATGAGGGCTTTGGAAAATATTGTCCATTGATTATCAAGCAGGGCTGAGAAAACATAGGCTCGTTGGCCTTTTTTGTGCAGAGCATTAAGGTCGATCCTTACCATCCCCAGATGGACATACTGGTAACCATGCTTCAAGGCAACTTGAATATGTCGTTGCTCCAAGAGCGGGACAATCATCATTATATTGAGGTTTAAATCCGTTTAAACTGCTTTCTCACGGATTTTTATTTGACTCAGGGCTTTTAAATGAAAAGGAGATATTCCTCTATAGACTTCAGCAGGGGAAACTGGAGTTAATTTCCAATTCACTATTGGGTTTAACTCTTCTTGTTCAATAGAAGCAGAATTTCTGGAAGTTGATTCATAAGTTGTACATGCAAGAAGTTCGCCTTCTAGACAAGAAGGATAGAGCACAGTTTAGTCAACAAAACAGTGAAAAATGGAAGGAATGGATGAAAGCCGAAAATCAATGGATTTCATTTTATGAATGGTACTATCCCTCTGCTAATCAAATAGAACAATCCTTGATGAAGCAATTTAGAAATCAAGCAAAACAGAAAAGGATCAAGGATAGTGAGAAATTTGTAGAAGAAAAGATGAAAGAAAATCTTGTAGTAATTCCTCCTCCATATGAAAGCACCAGCCTTTCATTCCAAAATTCAGAGTATGTTAGCCAAGCCAAACATTCCAAGAACTCTGATAACTGTAAGAGCAAAAGGAGAGGAATTAATCAGGAATGTGTGTTCTCAGCTACATGTAAATATGATGAGAGCCGGGACTCTAAATAAACATAAGTGGGAACTCCTTGATGGTTCTGCCTTTGAAACAGAGTCTGAATTCGCACCTTGGAAAAATTTTGTAGTTAGAAGTCAGGGTGGAAAATTGTACAAATTGATTCCATTTCATCTCGATGATCATGCTTTAGCAGCTAAAGATTCCATAGCTGCTACAAATTGGACAAATATAGCTTTATCTAGTCTAGAGAAATTTGTCAAGACTGGATTTGATTTTGTGGACACTGCATGTTCTAAAATGAAGATAATGTTTGGTAGAGTTTTACAAAAACAAGATTATAATACTATTTGTTTGAATGACAGTATTAAGTTCTCTATCTGAAAATGATCACACTATTGCACAAAGTATGGATAAACTTTCTCTACAGACAGAGAAAAAGATCCATGAGGCTGCAGTTGCCCATGGACAAGAGATTGTTAAAGTCAAGACAAGTCTTGACATTGTAAAGAAACAGGTTCTAGAAGTCTCAAAAGGTATAGATTCTTTGACATCCATATTCTCTATTTGCAAATCCAAGCTTCTTCAGCGTTGTTCCTAATCTTACTAAGTCAAAAGTTCCTGAAGAAACTTTTAAAGGGAGTGTTTCAAGTTTTCCATTTGGAGATTCATCCAAACAAGACACAGAAGATAATATTGATACTAGCCTACATAAAATTGGATTCCCTCCAGATTTGGAAGACCTAGAAAACTGTATCAATATTTTTTCTGCTGAAGAAAAAGAACACTTTGGTATTCGGCCAACTGAAGTAAAAAATGAACATCATGTTAATGCTACTTCCTCTAGATCCCATTGGGATACCACATGGAATCCTGCACCAGATCGCAGAGATCTCATGAAGTCAGAATACCACAAAGATTGGTCTGCCAGCTCCACTTATTCGTGGAACATTGTAATTGTACTAAAGCTGAGATTTTATCTGTCCTACACTCTATGCTTGTCTGTTACAGAACATATTTGGCAAATGACATTGGCCCCATAAATGCAACCAGAAGAATAATTGGTGGTTTTGAAGGAAATTTGGATTCCTGGCTAAAAGCAGAAACTCGCAAAGATCCCAATCTCCTCCCATATTGGGAACAATCTATCATACTTAATGAAGATGGTACAACTTATATGGATCCAGTGACCCATTTGCCTGTCAGTAATATGATAGGGCAACTCTTTTATGGGATTACTGTAAATTTCATTGGTTTCCCCCAGATTACAGATGATATCACCACCATCACCCTGTTGGCAATGAAGCTGCATAACATGCATCATTTTGATGAATATTTCAATGAGTTTCTTCACCGCCTACATAGTTTGTCTCCTGACCTTGTTCTTGAGCCAAAGTGGAAAGAAATATTTGTAGCCTCTCTCCCTCAATGGGTCTCCTCTGCTATTGTCAATAAACTACCCTGGAAAATCAGAGTCTACAAATTTGGTATTATCAGACAAGTCGTTAAGGCTATAATAGTCGAACTGTGCACTCAAATGAAGATTGCAAGAGTCGCCACAAATCCAAAGAAACCTCATGGTTATCAATAGTTTTGCAAACAATGGCACCTTGGAAAGGCAGGAAATTCAGAGGGGCAGAAAAGGAGAAAAAAGCATATATTCTCCCGAAAGAATTCCCAGCCTTCTCAAACAAAAGAAAGAAAACATTACAAGAAAAAACCATACAAACATACAAAAATGTTTTCGAAAGAGAGAAATTATATGTTACAACTGCAATAAAAAAGGCCATACAACTCCAAATTGCCTTGAAAAGAAAAGGATAAATCAAAGAAGAAAGTGCAATACAGAAATAAGAAAGGAAAGATAAATTTCTTTGATCTTCTGAGTAGCTGTGATGAGCTTTTATCATCCAACTCAGATTCTGATGATGAATTGAATTATGTATATTCTGATGATTCTTGTGATGAGGAGCCTTGAAGAGATCCTCATTGTACAGAATGTAGAGAATGTGATTGCAGTGATCTAGATGTCTGCAACTGTAACATGATCAGAATGATGAAGACCGACAATGATGAAACAAGTCAAAATCTTTTGTGCAAATGCAGGCAGCCACTGATCCACAAATAAAAGAAATGTACAGGAATTTGTTGATGGATCATTTGAAGAATTTATCTTCAAAGAAATCTCCAAATAAAGGGTATGTACCCCCTGCCAGTATTTTCTCAAGTAGATGCTTTAACCAAGCAGTTTAGAAATGAAGATTTTGGAGAAAATCTACCACAAACATTGCTTAGTATTCATCAAGAAATAAAAGAACTGAGAAAGACTATAAAAGAAAATAGAAGACTTTGTATAGAAAACCACAGAGACTTGGATATAAAGTTAAAGAATGCCTGTGCAGTAGGAGCTTCTACCTCTAGACAACCTCCTATATCTGGAAAAGAAGAACATTGGACTTTTCACCCTAATCCCATTTCTTCCCAGATCAACCAGGATAATGATTCAGATGGAGAAAAGGAAGAACATAGACCAAGCCTTGGATGCAATATCTTGAGTCGAGATGTTATGTACTGTGTAAGGATGAAAGTAAGAATCGAAGAACATTTTGAATATTGGAAAATCCTTATGGATACTGGTTCTCGATTAAATATAGTCAATGACACAGTTGTAAGCATGCATTTTTGAAGGCCAACATCTTGTCCAAAGGTCACTACAGCCAGTGGAGATATCTATACAAAGCATGAGACAGACATTGATGTGTTTCTCACAGAAGACACAGGAGTTCATCTAGTTTGCCCTATTGTTCCAGGAATGGATTGTGTAATGTATCTTGGCACACCATTCTTTCAAAATTTCAGTAAACGTGGAGCTAAGCTAGACAGCGGCATCAACAAGTATGGTTATTTTGTCAGCTTAGGAAACAGAGAAATATTTTTCCCATTCATAAATTCAAACTCTCCAAATCGGCTACAAAGGATAGAAAGGATGGAAAATTTGGTAGCAAAAATGGAGATAAAAAGGGAAATTTTAAAGACAGAAGAACATCTGGACAATGGCAAGTATTCAAGAGAAATAGCAGACATCACTGCTAAATTCAAAGAATGTTGTTCAGATGATCCCAATGCCTTTTGGCATGTGCATAAACATGAAGTGGAACTTCCACTTAAGAAGGATTTCAGTGGTAAATTAAGAAGATCAAAAGCTGTCGCAATGAATGAAGAACAACTTAAATTGCGCAAAGAAGAAATCTGAGATTTATTGAAGAGATGACTCATCAGGAAAAGTAAGAGTCGTATCGCCTGTTTCGCATTCTATGTCAATAAAAATGCAGAAATAGCTAGAGTTAAGCCAAGGTTAGTTGTAAACTATAAAACTCTGAATGCTATTCTTGATTATGATGCATATCCTCTACCAAAGCCATCTTCCATTCTTGCTTAGATTTCCAATTCAATTTTTTTTTTCTAAATTTGATTTAAAATCTGGATTCTGGCAAGTCGGGATTAAAGAAGAAGACAAATGGAAGACAAAATTCGTTGTACGTCAAGGCCATTATGAATGGAATATAATGCCCTTTGGTTTGATCAATGCTCCTTCAGCATTTCAGAGGATAATGGATGAAACTTTTGAAGGAATGGAAGAATTCCTGAAAAAGTATATTGATGACATATTGATTCATTCTAATAATATCCAGGACCATATAAAACACTTGAAGAAATTCCTAAGCAGGGTTAAAGAAATGGGCATTGTGTTATCAGAATAAAAAATGAAATTGTTTAGGCCAATGATTGATTTCTTAGGTTATAATATCCAGTATGGGTCATACAACGTTATCTAGAGAAGCCTAAACTTTGTAGACCACTTTCCAGATGAAATCAAAGATAAAACACAGTTGCAAAGATTTCTGGGAAGTTTGAATTATGTTTCAAAATTCTTAAAGCATTGTGTGCAGGAAAGAAAGCTTTTAAACAAGAGACTCCGGAAAATTCCAATCCCGTGGAACAATGATTGCATCCAAGCAGTCAGAAAAATCAAAGAAAAGGTTAGAAACATTCAACCTCTTTCTCCTATCAGAGAAGAATGGGAGAAAATCATAATGACAGAAGCTAGCTATGAAGGATGGGGAGCAATCCTATGTCAACGAAACCTAGCAGCAAAAAAGAAATAGAAAAGCGAGAAGCCAATTCACGTCTAACTGTCAAATTTTGTGGAGTAAAATACAATTCTGATACAGCGGAGAACTATGTTAACACTTTCATGGCTCCTATGTATCACTTTCATTTTCTGCAAGCCTGCTCCAATGCATGACTGAGAAGGCTTATGCAACTGATAAGCCCGATAGGGGACTGGTATGTAAAAGAAAATGGCACCTTCAGTATGCTTCAGGTTTGTGGGCCAAAAATCAGCGAAACTGGTCTAGTATGAAAAAGGAATGAAGAGCAGTCTGTTTGGGAATAACGAAATTCAAAGATTTCGTCACATATACAAAGTTCACAGTTAGAACAGATTGTCAAGCTTTGAAGTATGCTATTCAAAAGTGTGATTTCGAAGATGCAGCAATGGTTCATTGGGTCATGCAATTAAGCCAATACACTTTGGATATTGAATTTGTCTCTGGAGATAAAAATAGTTCTGCTAATATGCTTAGTCGATAATTTTTTTCAGCACACTCAGTCTCATCATTAAATTGTAATTTCATAAAAAGAATTGAGGGTAGTGTTGAGATTGAAACTCCTATAGGATGGGTCAGATATGAACTGGAAACCCCACTATTGGTACATGATGAATCTTGGTATCCCATCAAATAAATCAGGCATAGAATAGGGATTCCCTATTTATGGACAGAAACAATGCAGGATGAAATGAATAATGAAGCCATAGAAGCATTAGACTACCTGGAACATATTGGCAGTATAATGTATGTATTAGAAAAGAGGGACGATGATGAAGACTGCATTGAAAGTTGTCATATTACCTTCAGAAGATTTGGTAACCACTTTTATAGGGAAAACTATGATACAGATCGGCAGAGAGATGCATTCTTTGAAGGTATGAATTTACAAAATTATGCCTCTAACTTGTTTTACTGCATGCAGTTCAATTTTGATTTTGAAGGAATGACCATGGAAGCATTAGGATCCCACTCCATAATGGTTTTTGGAATGGTGGAAAATATACAGACTATCAACACTGGTGATAAAACCCTACTCTCTTCACATGCTCAAGATTCCTGGATTCAGTGAACCATGAGCCCACATGAGTGGAATAGTATATAAATCCGTGGAAAACATAGCTGATATTGAAGATCTTTCTTTTGTCCAAGGCATGCGAAGATGTGTCCATGTATGGTGGTTCGTAACAAACCACTACAAAGTAAGGAGTATCTCCTGCAGTACAAGTTATGATGGTTTCCATGAGCAAATTGATCCCAGTACTAATCCTTTTCTCAACCTCAGTTTCTTGGAGCCACTTGACCGACATAATCTTCAAGTATGGGAAACAGAAAAAAGAGGTCCTTTTTCAGTACTTAAATAACTTTTTGATTGAAATAATCGGCTATCAACATTATTCTCATCCCTAAATAGAGTACTTCGTACTCTAAAGGTGTAGTCTTTCCAACCGAAAATGGAGTTGGAAAAGCTTTCGTGGATTCCCTTGCTCTGGAATATCCACAGTGTAATCTTTGTATAGTGATGAGATTTGAGTATCTCTTCTTTATGTCTTTCAGATGTCATTTTGTGTCCTAGATTCGGTCCCCACATGCTACTGGCTATTTGTAAAAGGAGAAGGGACGAGATAAGATGGGACAATCCTCTCATGCCCGAATCTAGCTTTAGATGATTTATCTTTTGAGTCGTCAGTCTGTACAGAACCCATTCACGAATGTTTGTTCCCTTCCAGCGTTATAAATAAAAGGTGGCTGTGAAGTAAGACTCATTCGGGGAATTCAGGGGTTTGAGAGTTTTAGAGTCTGAGTCGAATTTCGCTCCTGCTCTGCATCTGCGGACATCCTGTCTGATCTTCTTGCAACACGAGTCGAGTTCAAAGTCCTTAGGTGATTTGAGAAGCCTGCGCATCAGTGCTTGACGCCGGTGTGAACCTAAAGTGGCCAGATCAATAGAGAAGTTAGATATGTGCTTGACAAATCTTTTAGACTCAGTCTGCTTGCATGCCAGGTAGCCTGTAGATTTGTTATGCTCCGGCTAACTAATATCTACTAAATGCTGCAGCAGTCCATCTGAGGAAAAAGATTCCTTTTGTAATATTTGCATCCATATATGAATAAAATCTATCTGTTCATAATTTCCACAAATTTGCTGTATAAAACTATATCATACCATTCTTACAGGACCTTTCAAAGATATAGTTTTATACAACAAAATGGAAATTATGAACAGATAGATTTTATCCATATATGGATGCAAATATTACAAAAGGAATCTTTTTCCTCAGATGGACTGCTGCAGCATTTAGTAGATATTAGTTAGCCGGAGCATAACAAATCTACAAGCTACCTGACATGTGAGCAGATTGAGTCTAAAAGATTTGTCAAGCACATATCGAACTTCTTTATTGATCCGGCCACTTTAGGTTCACACCAGTGTCAAGCACTGATGCGTAGGCTTCTCAAATCACCTAAGGAATTTGAGCTCGGCTCGTGGTGCAAGCATATTAGACAAGATGTCCATAGATGCAGAGCAGGAGCGAAATTCGACTCAGACTCTAAAACTCTCAAACCCCTGAATTCCCTGAATGAGTCTTACTTCACAACCACCTTTTATTTATAAGGCTGGAAGGGAACAAACATCCATGAATGGGTTTTGTACAGACTGATGACTCAAAAGATAAATCATCTAAAGCTAGATTCGGGCATGAGAGGACTGCCCCATGTTATCTCGTCCCTTCTCCTTTTACGGATAGCCAGGGGCATGTGGGGACCGAATCTAGGACACAAAATGACATTTGAAAGACATAAATGAGAGATACTCAAATATCATCACTGTACAAAGATTACACTGTGGATATTCCAGAGCAAGGGAATCCACGAAAGCTTGTCCAACTCCATTGTCGGTTGGAAAGACTACACCTTTGGAGTACGAAGTAATCTATATGGGGATGAGAATAATGCTGATAGCCGAATCTTTCGATCAAGAAGTTATTGAAGTACTGAACAAGGACCTCTTTTTCTGTTTCCCATACTTGAAGATTATGTCGGTCAAGTGGCTCCAGGAAACTGAGGTTGAGAAAAGGATTAGTACTGGGATCAATTTGCTCATGGAAACCATCATATCTTGTACTGCTAGAGATACTCCTTACTTTGTAGTGGTTTGTTACGAACCATCGTACATGGCCAGATCTTCGCATGCCTTGGAGAAAAGAAATATCTTCAATATCAACTATGTTTTCCACGGATTTATATACTATTCCACTCATGTGGGCTCGGGGTTCACTGAATCCAGGAATCTTGAGCATGTGAAGAGAGTAGGGAGTCCGTATATTTTCCACCATTCCAAAAACCATTTTGGAGTGGGATCCTCTTGTTCCAATGCTTCCATGGTCATTACTTCAAAATCAAAATTGAATTGCATGCAGTAAAACAAGTTAGAGGGATAATTTTGTAAATTCATACCTTCAAAGAGTGCATCTCTCTGCCGATCTATATCATAGTTTTCCCTATGAAAGTGGTTACCAAATCTTCTGAAGGTAATATGACAACTTTCAATGCAGTCTTCATCATCGTCCCTCTTTTGTAATACATACATTATACTGCCAATATGTTCCAGGTGGTCTAATGCTTCTATGGCTTCATTATTCATTTCATCCTGCATTGTTTCTGTCCATAAATAAGGAATCCCTATTCTATGCCCGATTTCTTTGATGGGATGCCAAGATTCATCATGTACCAACAGTGGGGTTTCCAACTCATATCTGACCCATCCTGTAGGGGTTTCAATCTCAACACTACCCTCAATTCTTTTTATGAAATTACAATTTAATGATGAGACTGAGTGTGCTGACAAAAATTCTCGACTAAGCATATCAGCAAAACTATTTTTATCTCCAAAAACAAATTCAATATCAAAAGTGTATTGGCTTAATTGCATGACCCAACGAACCATTTCTGTATCTTCGAAATCACACTTTTGAATAGCATACTTCAAATCTTGGCAATCTGTTCTAACTGTGAACTTTGTATATATGACGAAATCTTTGAATTTCGCTATTCCCAAACAGACTGCTCTTAATTCCTTTTTCATACTGCACCAGTTTAGCTGATTTTTGGCCCACAAACTTGAAGCATACTGACAAATTTCTATTTCTTTTTTGCTGCTGGGGTTCCGTTGACATAGGATTGCTCCCCATCCTTCATAGCTATCATCTGTCATTATGATTTTCTCCCATTCTTCTCTGATAGGAGAAAGAGGTTGAATGTTTCTAACCTTTTCTTTGATTTTTCTGACTGCTTGGGTGCAATCATTGTTCCACTGGATTGGAATTTTCTGGAGTCTCTTGTTTAAAAGCTTTCTTTCCTGCGCACAATGCTTTAAGAATTTTGAAACATAATTCAAACTTCCCAGAAATCTTTGCAACTTGTGTTTTATCTTTGATTTCATTTGGGAAGTGGTCTACAAAGTTTAAGCTTCTCTGGATAATGCTGTATGACCCATACTGGATATTATAACCCAAGAAATCAATCATTGGCCTAAACCATTTCATTTTCTATTTTGATAACACAATACCCATTTCTTTAACCCTGCTTAGGAATTTCTTCAAGTGTTTTATATGGTCTTGGATATTATCAGAATGAATCAATGTGTCATCAATATGCTTTTTCAGGAATTCCTCCATTCCTTCAAAAGTTTCATCCATTATCTTTTGAAATGCTGAAGGAGCATTGATCAAACCAAAGGGCATTATATTCCATTCATAATGGCCTTGAGGTACAGAGAATGTTGTCTTCTTCTTTAATCCCGACTTGCCAGAATCCAGATTTTAAATCAAATTTAGAAAAAAAATTTGATTTGGAAATCTGAGCAAGAATGGAAGATGGCTTTGGTAGAGGATATGCATAATAATCAAGAATAGCATTCAGAGGTTTATAGTTTACAACTAACCTTGGTTTACCTCTGGCTATTTCTGCATTTTTATTGACATAGAATGTGAAACAGGCGATAGGACACTTACTTTTCCTGATGAGTCCTTTCTTCAATAAATCTCGGATTTCTTCTTTGCACAATTTAAGTTGTTCTTCATTCATTGCGACAACGTTTGATCTTCTTAATTTACCACTGAAATCCTTATTAAGTGGAAGTTCCACAGAGAAGATTATGATGCAGATCGACAGAAAGATGCATTTTTTGAAAGTATGAATTTACAGAATTATGCTTCTAACATGTTTTATTGTATGCAGTTTAACTTTTATTTTGAAGGAATGACGGCAAAAGTATTGGAACAAAGTGACCCCACTCCAGAATGGTTCTTGGAATGGTGGAAAATCTACGGGCTGTCAGCACTTGTGATAAAACCTTACTCTCTTCACATGCTCAAGATTCTGGGTTTCAGTGAACCCAGAGCTCACATGAATGGAATAATGTACAAATCTGTTGAAAATATAGCTGATATTGGAGACCTTCCTTTCCTTCAAGGCATGTGGAGATGTGGCCATGTACGCTAGTTCGTAACGAATAATTACAAAGTAAGGAGAATCTCCGACAGTACGAGTTATGATAACTTTCATGAACAAATTGATCCCAGTACAAATCCTTTCCTTAATCTCAGTTTTCTGGAGCCACTTGACAGACATCATTTTCAAGTTTGGGAAACCGAGAAAGAAGTCCTCGTGCAGTACTTCAATAATTTCCTAATTGAAAGATTTAACTATCAACACTATTATTACCCACAAATAGATTACTTTGTACTTTAAAGTTGTAGCCTTTCCAACCGACGTTGGTGTTGGACAAGCTTTCATGGATTCCCTTGCTCTGGAATATGGACAAGCTTTCATGGATTCCCTTGCTCTGGAATATCCAGAGTGTAATCTTAGTACAATAATGAAGATCTGCGTATCTTTCCTTTATGTTTTTTCAGATGTCTTTCAGTGTCCTAGATTCGGTCCCCACATGCCACTGGCTATCCATAAAAGGAGAAGGGACGAGATAACATGGGACAGTCCTCTCATGCCCGAATCTAGCTTTTGATGATTGTCCTTTTGAGTCATCAGTCTATATAGAATCCATTCACATATGTTTGTTCCCTTCCAGCGTTATAAATAAGCAAAGGCCGTGAAGTAAGATTCATTTGGAGAATTGAGGGAATTGGGGAAATAGAGAGTCTAAGGTCTGAGTCGAATTTCACTCCTGCTCTGCATCTGCGGACATCCTGTCTGATATTCTTGTAACACGAGCCGAGTTCAAAGTCTATAGGTGATTCGAGAAGCTTGCGCATCAGTGCTTGACGCTGGTGTGAACCTAAAGTGGCCGAATCAGTAGATAAGTCTGATAGTTGGAGTACAACTCTTTTAGACTCAGTCTGCTTGTATGCTAGGTAGCCTGTAGATTTGTTAAGCTTCGGCTAACGTATATCTACTAAATGCTGCAGCAGTCAATTTGGGGAAAAAGATTGTTCATATGTAATGATCGCATCCATCTTTGAATAAAGATATCTGTTTATTCCGCCAATCTTGCAGTAATTAACAAATATATGTGTGAAGATCCTGTGCAAATGGTATCAAAGCCAGTAAGTTTTGTTTGAGTCGATGTTGTTTGTGAGTTATTTTTTGATTGGATCACGAATTTGTTGAGGCCTTGAATAGTGTTCGTAGCCCGTGTTTGCCAAGGATGGCGTTTGAAGGGTGTTGATGACGTTTGGCGTAGAATTCGAGTTGAGGAAGCCGCAATCTCTCCTATAGCAAAAGTCGCAACATTTCTTGATCTCATTGAGCAAGATTTACTCTGGGTATTATCCATATTATTCTCTCATCTTTTTTAGAAATGGATGCATTCAGTAGTAATTCTCCTTCTAGCTCAAAGGAAATGTTTGGGTCAAAACACTTTAAAGATGTTCAGACAAAAGATGAATTAAAATCAGGACTTGAAAGTTTATGTCACTCTGAATCAACTTTTGGAAATCATGCTTCTATTGAATAAGAAGAGTTAAATCCCACTGTAAACTGGGAATTACCTCCAGTATCTCCTACATAAGTATATAGAGGACTCTCTCCTTTTCACTTTAAAGCCCTAAGCCAAATATAAATCCGTGAAAAAGCAGTTCAAACAGATTTAAATCTTAATATCATGATGACGGTTCCCCTCTTAGAAGAACATCAAATTAAAGCAGCCTTAAAGAGTGGGTACCAATACCTCCATCTGGGGATGGTAAGGGTCGAGCTTAATGCTCTACATAGAAAAGGCCAACGAGCCTATGTTTTCTCAGCCCTGCTTGATAATCGATGGACAGTATTTTCCAAAGCCCTCATTGGAGGAATAGAAACCAGTTTATCTGATGGACTTGTACAATATGATGTGTATCCCAATTTTTCTGTTTCTTTAACTGAACCACATATTCTGAAATGTCTAAACCTCGGTGTCCAGACAAAAGGATATGAACATTTCAGAGCAAAATCCAAAAATATGACAATTTTCTTTATCACTCGTGTAAGATTTTACAATACAACAATTCCTGCTATATTGCATTCTCCTCCTGATGGTACTGTAACATTGATGATCAAGTTATTACTTGATTTCCTCGAGATCACACAGTTGAGAGTGGTCGACCCTCTATCTCTATAATTCCTACTACATAAACTAATCAATTGCATCCGGTACAGTCTCAACCACAACAACAAATTGTAGTTGATCTTGTTGTTTTCGAGTCACTCAAAAAGTTGTTTACTCAGGCACCTGAAAATTCAATTTTCAGTTCTGTTTGTGACCACCCCCACTGTTCAAAGACATTTTTTCAATTTTCGTCAGATCCACCTACATCGTATGGGGATTCTTCAAAGAGGATCAATATGATAAAATTCATTCCATCATCTGATTCATCCAAAGAAAGTTATAAACGTGTCACATTTTTCAACCCCAAGAAGAACTTCTTGTACATACAATTTCTGGTTCTTCTTCCAGAGGTCTTGGTTATGTTAATGATTTGCCCATTCCTTCATATAGGAGAAATCCTATTGAAAAAATTCCGAAGCATGTTGAAATCCCTTCGGATTCAAAGATAATAGCTTTCCTGAAAATCTTCAAAGGAATTGGCCCTTATGATCCAGAGGATTCTTGGAAAAAGAAAATGTTCAACTGGGACATGTTCACCCATGAAAAGAACATTTGTATATACAAGAAGTTAGACTTCTGGAAAAGAAAGACAGACCTACTTTTAATAAAAAAAATGTGGATAAATGGAAAGAATGGATGAAGTCAAATAATCAATGGATATCATTCTATGAATGGTATTATCCTTCTGCAAACATAATAGAGGAATCTCTTATGAAACAATTTAGAAATCAAGCCAAGAAAAAAAGAATCAAAGATTCAGAAAAATTTGTAGAAGAAAGAATGCAAGAAAATCCTGTTGTAATTTTGCCTCCTTTAAAAGCTCATGTTTTTGAGTCAAAGATCCAAAATATGATGACCAAGCCAAACATTCCAAGATCTTTGATAGCAGTCAGGCAACAAGGGAAAGAATTAGTAAGACATATTTGCTCCCAATTCCATGTAAATATGATTTGAATTGGAACCCCTAATAAGCACAAATGGGAACTCCTTGATGGTTCAATCTTTGAGACTGACACAGTATTCCCTCCGTGGAAGAATTTTGTCATCAGAGGACTGGATGGGAAAATGTACAGGGTCCTTCCATCTCATCTTGATGACCCTTCTTTAGCAGCCAAAGACTCCATAGCTGCTACAAATTGGACAAATATGGCTCTATCTAGCCTTGGAAAGCATCTTAAAACTAGATTTGATTCTATTGAAACTGCATGCTCTGAGTTAAAACTCATGGTTGGTAGAGTTTTGCAGAAACAAGACTATAATACTGTCTGTTTGAATGATAGTGTGAAGATTTTAGCAGAAAACGACCAAACAATTGCTGAAAGTCTAGATAAGCTCACTCTGGCAACAGAGAAAAAGATCCATGATGCAACAATCGCTCATGGAAAGGAAATTGTCAAGGTCTCCACTAGCTTTGACATAGTAAAGAAACAAGTTTGGAAGGTGTCCAAAGGAATTGATTCTCTAAAAAAGAAACCCAACACAGATGCATATAGATCAACCACCCTTTTTTCTGGTCCGAAAACTATTGTTCCTTATACTCTCACTTCTTTAGTGGAAAGTCTTATCAAGGCTCCTAGCTCAATAAACTTTCCACCACCTACTTCTACTCACCCATACTCCTTATTTGCAAATCCAAGTTTTTTTAGTCCAGTCTCTACTTCTGCAAAATCAAAAGAGACTGAAGAAACTGTTAAAGGCCATGACCATAGTTTTCTATTTGGGGACTCCTCGGCTTATATGGAAAAAGAAGAAGAAAGTGATATTGCTACAAGTTTGCATAAGATTGATTCTGTCCTAGAAATTGATGATCTAGAAGCATGTATCAATAATTTTTCTATTCAGGATAAAGAACAATTTGGCATCTCAACCTCTGAAGAAAACATTGAAACTCAAGTCAATGCCACCTCTTCTAGATCCCGGTGGGATACTACATGGAATCCTGCCCCAGACCGGAGAGATCTAATGAAATCTGAATATCACAAAGATTGGTCCACCAATTCCACTTACTCATGGAATATAGATAATTGTACAGAAGCTGAAGTTATGTCTGTATTACCCTCTATGCTTGTTTGTTACAGAACACACCTTGCAAATGAAATTGGACCCATAAATTCTACTAGAAGAATTATTGGCAAATTCGAAGGAACATTGGATTCATGGTTAAAGGCTGAAACAATAAAAGAACCAAATCTTCTTCCCCATTGGGAACAATCTATGGTTTTGAATGAAGCTGGTTCTACTTATATGGATCCAGTCACTCATTTGCATGTCAATAACATGATAGGAAAACTTATTTATAGTATTATAGTAAATTTCATTGGTTTTCCACAAATCACCAATGACATTACGACTGTCACTTTGCTTGCCATGAAGTTGCATAATATGCAACATTTTGATGAATACTTTAATGAATTTCTTCACGGATTGCATACTCTATCTCCAGAATTGATACTTGAGCCAAAATGGAAGGAAATCTTTGTAGCTTCTCTTCCTCAATGGGTCTCAACGACAATTGTGAATAAATTACCCAGAAAAATTGAAGATTATAAGTTTGGAATTATCAGGGAAGCTGTAAAATCTATTATTGTCAAACTTTGTTCGCAGATGAAAATTTCCAGAGCTGCTACCAACCCAAAGAAACCACATGGCTACCAACAGCTCTGTAAGCAATGGCACCTTGGCAGAGCTGGAAATTCTGAAGGGCAGAGAAAGAAAAAATCTAGACATTTTAAGAAGAATTCCCAGTGTTACCAAAATAAAGAAAGAAAAAATTACAGAAAGAAACCATACAAGCACACAAAAATGTTCTCTAAAGAAAAAGAAATCAACTGCTTCAACTGCAACAAGAAAGGCCACACAGCTCCTAATTGTCCAGAAAAGAAGAAAAAAAAATCAAAGAAAAAGATGCCATATAGAAATAAGAAAGGAAAAGTTAATTTCTTTTATTTGCCCAATAGTTGTGATGAACTTCTATCCTCTGATTCAGAGTCAGAAAATGAATTGAATCATGTTTATTCTGATACATCTTCTGATGAGGAATTGTGCAGGGATCCGCACTGCACTGAATGCAGAGATTGTGATGGCAGTGACCTAGATATCTGTAACTGCAATGCAGTTAGGATGATGAGAACAGATGATGATGAGATAAGCAGAAATCTCCTCACGCAAATGATGGCAGCCACTGATCCCCAGATCAAGGAAATGTATAAATCATTATTAACAGATCACCTCACTAAGATACCCTCCAGTTCAAAGAAATCTCCAAATAAAGGGTACGTGCCTCCTGTATCTTTATTCTCAGTAGAAGCCTTGACATGACAATTTAGGAATGAAGACTTTGGAGAAGATCTACCACAAACGTTGCCTGGTGTTCATCAAGCAATTAAAGAATTGAGGAAGACAATAAAAGAGAACAGGAGACTGTGCATAGAAAATCACAAAGAATTGAGCATAAGGTTGATAAATGCGTAGGAAGCCTCCTCCTCACAAAATCCTGAAGTATCAAGAAAAGCAGAAAATTGGACATTTCATCAAAATCCCATAATGTCACAGATGCATCAGTAGGATAGTTCAGAAGAGGAAGACGAAGAGAAGGATAGAAAGGATTTTGGATGCAATATCATGAACAGAGATGTCATGTATTGTGTAAAAATGAAAGTAAAAATTGGGAACCAGTTCGAATATTGGAAATTTCTTATGGATACGGGTTCCAGATTGAATATTGTAAGTGACACTGTAGTAAGCATGCACCATAGGAGACCCACTGCCTGCCCCAAGGTTACTACAACAAGCGGAGATATCATCACTAAGCATGAAGCAGAGGTAGATGTTTTCTTGACTGAAAGAATTGGTGTTCATCTAGTCTGCCCAATAGTTTCAGGAGTGGATTGTGCCATGTATCTTGGCACTCCTTTCTTCCAGAACTTTGAGAAACATGGAGGTAAGCTAGACAGTAGCAGTCAAAGGTATGGTTAATTTGTCAGCTTAGGGGATAGAGAATTTTTTTTCTTTTTTCCGTTTATTAATTCTAACTCGCCTAATAGATTAAAACAAATTGAAAGAATGGAAAATCTATTAGCCAAGATGGAAATAAAGAAAGAAATTTTGAAAACAGAAGATCATCTAGATAAAGGAAAATCGGCCAAAGAGATAGCAGATCTGATTGCTAAATTCAAGGAATGTTGCTCAGATGATCGAAATGCCTTTTGGCATATTCACAAACAGGAAGTAGAGCTTCCTCTCAAGAAAGAATTCAGTGGAAAACTTAGAAGATCCAGAGCAATACCAATGAATGAAGAACAATTGAAATTATGCAGGAAAGAGATAAAAGATCTTCTGGAAAAGGGACTTATCAGGAAGAGCAAAAGAACAATTGCTTGTTTTGCATTTTATGTAAATAAGCATGCAGAAGTGGCTAGAGGAAAACCAAGACTGGTAGTCAATTATAAACCTCTTAATGCTATTCTAGACTACGATGCCTACCATTTACCAATGTCATCCATGATCTTAGCACAAATTTCCAGATCAAAAGTCTTTTCAAAGTTTGATCCTAAATCAGGGTTTTGGCAGGTCGGAATCAAAGAAGAAGATAAGTGGAAAACAACATTTTCAGTCCCTGATGGCCATTATTAATGGAACATCATGCCATTCAGTTTAATCAATGCTCCCTCAGCCTTTCAGAGAATAATGGATGAGACTTTTGAAGGAATGGAGGAATTCATAAAGAAATATATTGATGATTTATTAATTCACTTTGATAATATTGCTGACCATATTAAGCATTTGAAAATCTTCCTGCGCAGAGTCAAAGAAATGGGCATAGTATTATCAGAATCCAAGATGAAGCTATTTAAGCCAATCATAGACTTTTTGGGTTACAACATACAATATGGATCTTATACTGTAATCCAAAGAAGTCTAAATTTCATAGATCACTTCCCAGATGAAATCAAGGATAAGACTCAATTACAGAGATTTTTGGGAAGTTTGAATTATATTTCTAAATTTCTGAAGCATTGTGCATAAGAAAGAAGAATGTTAAACAAGCGACTTCAGAAAAATCCAATTCCTTGGGATGACGACTGCACTAAGGCAGTCAAAAGAATTAAAGAAAAGGTTAGAAATATTCAGCGTCTTTCTCCGATTAGAGAAGAATGGGAGAAAATTATAATGACAGATGCCAGCTATGAAGGATGGGGGGCAGTCCTTTGTCTAAAGAACTCTAGCAGCAAGCAGGAGATAGAAGTCTGCCAGTATGCATCTGGTCTGTGGGCCAAAAACCAATTGAATTGGTCCAGCCTGAAGAAAGAATTAAGAGTTGTTTGTTTAGGAATAGCTAAGTTCAAAGACTTCATCATCTATACGAAGTTTATAGTTAGGACAGATTTCCTAGCATTGAAATACGCAATACACAAATGTGATTCTGAGGATGCTGCTATGGTTAGATGGGTCATGAATCTAAGTCAGTACAACTTTGACATAGAATTTGTAAAAGGGGAAAGAATAGTTTTGCGGATATTCTTAGCCGAGAATTCTTGTCAGAACACTCAGTCTTAACTTTACAATGCAATTTCATTAAAAGGAATGAAGATCATGTTGAAATTGAAACCCCTATAGGATGGATAAGATATGAATTAGAAACTCCATTGCTGGTTCACGATGAATCTTGGTATCCTATTAAGGAAACCATCCATAAAATTGGGATTCCTTATTTATGGACAGAGACAATGCAAGATCAAATGAATAATGAAGCCATACAAGCATTAGACTACTTAGAGCATATCGATAGTAGAATGTATGTCTACAGGCTACCTGGCATACAAGCAGACTGAGTCTAAAAGATTTGTACTCCAACTATCAGACTTATCTACTGATTCGGCCACTTTAGGTTCACACCAGCGTCAAGCACTAATGCGCAGGCTTCT
Organism: Pinus taeda; assembly: GCA_000404065.3. Lineage (NCBI taxonomy): Eukaryota > Viridiplantae > Streptophyta > Pinopsida > Pinales > Pinaceae > Pinus > Pinus taeda. The sequence goes on along the minus strand of APFE030952610.1, from coordinate 232,926 downwards.
CGAATCACCTATAGACTTTGAACTCGGCTCGTGTTGCAAGTAGATCAAACAAGATGTCTACAGATGCAGACCAGGAGCGAAATTCGACAATTGCCGTTGATACCCATTGAGGAAGAGAAGCTACAAAGATTTCCTTCCAGTTTGGCTCAAGTATCAATTCTGGAGATAGAGTATACAGTCTGTGAAGAAATTCATCAAAGTATTCATCAAAATTTTGCATATTATGCAACTTCATGGCAAGCAAAGTGACATTCGTAATGTCATTGGTGATTTGTGGAAAACCAATGAAATTTACTGTAATACTATAGATAAGTTTTCCTATCATGTTATTGACATGCAAATGAGTGACTGGATCCATATAAGTAGAACCATCTTCATTCAAAACCATAGATTGTTCCCAATGGGGAAGAAGATTTGGTTCTTTTATTGTTTCAGCCTTTAACCATGAATCCAATGTTCCTTCGAATCCGCCAATAATTCTTCTATTAGCATTTATGGGTCCAATTTCATCTGCAAGGTATGTTCTGTAACAAACAAGCATAGAGTGTAATACAGACATAACTTCAGCTTCTGTACAATTATCTATATTCCATGAGTAAGTGGAATTGGCGGACCAATCTTTGTGATATTCAGATTTCATTAGATCTCTCCGGTCTGGGGTAGGAATCCATGTAGTATCTCACCATGCTCTAGAAGAGGTGGCATTGACTTGAGTTTCAATGTTTTCCTTAGAGGTTGAGATGCCAAATTGTTCTTTATCTCGAATAAAAAAACTATTGATACATGCTTCTAGATCATCAATTTCTGGGACAGAATCAATCTTATGCAAACTTGTATCAATATCACTTTCCACTGAAGAAGTAGGCGGTGGAAAGTTTATTGAGCTAGGAGCCTTTATAAGACTTTCCACTGAAGAAGTGAGAGTATATGGAACAATAGTTTTCGGACCAGAAAAAAGGGTGGCTGATCTATATGCATCTGTGTTGGGTTTCTTTTTTAGAGAATCAATTCCTTTGGACACCTCCCAAACTTGTTTCTTTACTATGTCAAAGCTAGTGGAGACCTTGAAAATTTACTTTCCATGAGTGATTGCTGCATCATGGATCTTTTTCTCTGTTGCCAGAGTGAGCTTATCTAGACTTTCAGCAATTGTTTGGTCGTTTTCTACTAAAGTCTTCACACTGTCATTCAAACAGACAGTATTATAGTCTTGTTTCTACAAAACTCTACCAACCATGAGTTTTAACTCAGAGCATGCAGTTTCAATAGAATCAAATCTGGTTTTAAGATGCTTTTCAAGGCTAGACAGAGCCAGATTTGTCCAATTTGTAGCAGCTATGGAGTCTTTGGCTGCTAAAGAAGGGTCATCAAGATGAGATGGAAGGACCCTGTACATTTTCCCATCATGTCCTTTGATGACAAAATTCTTCCACGGAGGGAATTTTGTGTCAGTCTCAAATATTGAACCATCAAGGAGTTCCCATTTGTGCTTATTAGGGGTTCCAATTTGAATCATATTTACATGGAATTGGGAGCAAATATGTCTTACTAATTCTTCCCCTTGTTGCCTGACTGCTATCAAAAATGTTGGAATGTTTGGCTTGGTCATCATATTTTGGATCTTTGACTCAAAAACAGGAGCTTTTAAAGGAGGCAGAATTACAATAAGATTTTCTTGCATTCTTTCTTCTACAAATTTTTCTGAATATTTGGTTTTTTTTTTTCTTGGCCTGATTTCTAAATTTTTTCATCAGAGATTCCTCTATTATGTTTGTAGAATGATAATACCATTCATAGAATGATATCCATTGATTATTTGCCTTCATCCATTCTTTCCATTTATCCACATTTTGTTTATTAAAAATAGGTCTGTCTTTCTTTTCCAGAAGTCTGACTTCCTGTATATACAAATGTTCTTTTTCATGGGTGAACATGTCCTAGTTGAACATTTTCTTTTTCCAAGAATCTTCTGGATCATAAGGGCCAATTCCTTTGAAGATTTTCAGGAAAGCTATTATCTCTGAATCCGAAGGGATTTCAACTTGCTTCGGAATTTTGTCAATAGGATTTCTCCTATATGAAGGAATGGGCAAATCATTAACATAACCAAGACCTCTGGAAGAAGAACCAGAAACTGTATGTACAAGAAGTTTTTCTTGGGGATTGAAAAATGTGACACATTTATAACTTTCTTCAGATGAGTCAGATGACGGAATGAATTTTATCATATTGATCCTCTTTTAAAAATCCCCATGCGGTGTAGGTGGATCTGAAGAAAATTGACAAAATGTCTTTGAGCAGTGGGGGTGGTCACAAACAGAACTGAAAATTGAATTTTCAGGTGGCTGAGTAAACAACTTTTTGAGTGACTCGAAAACAACAGGATCAATTACAATTTGTTGTTGTGGTTGAGACTGTACCGGTTGCAATTGATTAGTTTCTGTAGTAGGAATTGTAGATATAGAGGGTCTACCACTCTCAACTGTGTGATCTCAGGGAAATCGAGTAATAACTTGATCATCAATCTCTGTGATTATAGACTGAGCGGCGGCAATAGGTCTTCTGACTGGTTTTCCCAGTTGGTTATCTAGTCATCAGGGGGACAAAGATTATCTCTAGAGATAGGCACTGGTGCAACTGGGTTACATGAAGAATCATACTAGATCAATGTTACAATACCATCAGGAGGAGAATGCAATATAGCAGGAATTGTTGTATTGTAAAATCTTACACGAGTGATAAAGAAAATGGTCATATTTTTGGATTTTGCTCTGAAATGTTCATATCCTTTTGTCCAGACACCGAGGGTTAGAAATTTCAGAATATGTGGGTCAGTTAAAGAAACAGAAAAATCGGGATACACATCATATTGTACAGGTCCATCAGATAAACTGGTTTCTATTCCTCCAATGAGGGCTTTGGAAAATACTGTCCATCGATTATCAAGCAGGGCTGAGAAAACATAGGCTCGTTGGCCTTTTCTATGTAGAGCATTAAACCCGATCTTTAGCATCCCCAGATGGACGTATTGGTACCCACTCTTTAAGGCTGCGTTAATTTGATGTTCTTCTAAGAGGGGAACAATCATCATGATATTAAGATTTAGATCTGTTTGAACTGCTTTTTCACGGATTTTTATTTTGCTTAGGGCTTTAAAGTGAAAAGGAGAGAGTCCTCTATATACTTCTGTAGGAGATATTGGAGGTAATTTCCAGTTTACAGTGGGATTTAACTCTTCTTGTTCAATAGAAGCATGATTTCCAGAAGTTGATTCAGAGTGACATAAACTTTCAAGTCCTGATTTTAATTCATCTTTTGTCTGAACATCTTTAAAGTGTTTTGACCCAAACATTACCTTTGAGCTAGAAGGATAATTACTACTGAATGCATCCATTTCTACAAAAGATGAGAGAATAATATGGATAATACCCAGATTAGATCTTGCTCAATGAGATCAAGAAATTTTGCGACTTTTGCTGTAGGAGAGTTTGCGGCTTGCTCAACTCGAATTCTACGTCGAACGTCATCAACACCCTTCAAATGCCATCCTTGGCAAACACGGGCTACGAAATTATTTCCGGCCTCAACAAATTTGTGATCCACTCAAACAATAAATCACAGACAACATCCACTCAAACAAAACTTACTGGCTCTGATACCATTTGCACAGGATCTTCACACAGATATTTGTTAATTACTGCAAGATTGGCCGAATAAACAGATATCTTTATTCAAAGATGGATGCAATCATTACATATGAACAATCTTTCTCCCCAGATTGACTGCTGCAGCATTTAGTAGATATAAGTTAGCTAAAGCTTAACAAATCTACAGGCTACTTGGCATACAAGCAGACTAAGTCCAAAAGATTTGTACTTCAACTATCATACTTATCTACTGATCCAGCCACTTTAGGTTAACACCAACGTCAAGCACTGATGCGCAGGCTTCTCGAATCACCTATAAACTTTGAACTTGGCTCATGTTGCAAGCAGATCAGACAGGATGTCCGCAGATGTAGAGCATGAGTGAAATTCGACAATTGTTGTTGAGACCCATTGAGGAAGAGAAGCTACAAAGATTTCCTTCCATTTTGGCTGAAGTATCAATTCTGGAGATAGAGTATGTAGTCTATGAAGAAATTCATTAAAGTATTCATCAAAATGTTGCATATTATGCAACTTGATGGCAAGCAAAGTGACAATCGTAATGTCATTGGTGATTTGTGGAAAACCAATGAAATTTACTGTAATACTATAGATAAATTTTCCTATCATGTTATTGACAGGCAAATGAGTGACTGGATCCATCGAAGTAGAAACATCTTCATTCAAAACCACAAATTGTTCCAAATGGGGAAGAAGATTTGGTTCTTTTATTGTTTCAGCCTTTAACTATGAATCCAATGTTCCTTCGAATCTGCCAATAATTCTTCTAGTAGCATTTATGGGTCCAATTTCATCTGCAAGGTATGTTCTGTAACAAATAAGCATAGAGTGTAATACACATAACTTCAGTTTCTGTACAATTATCTATATTCCATGAGTAAGTGGAGTTGGCGGACGAATCTTTGTGATATTAAGATTTCATTAGATCTCTCCGGTTTGGGGCAGGATTCCATGTAGTATCCCACCGAGATCTAGAAGAGGTGGCATTGACTTGAGTTTCAATGTTCTCTTCAGAGGTTGAGATGCCAAATTGTTCTTTATCCTGAATACAAAATTATTGATACATGCTTCTAGATCATCAATTTCTGGGACAGAATCAATCTTATGCAAACTTGTATCAATATCACTTTCTTCTTCTTTTTCCATGTAAGCTGAGGAGTCCCCAAATAGAAAACTATGGTCATGGCCTTTAATAGTTTCTTCAGTTTATTTTGATTTTGCAGAAGTAGAGACTAGACTAAAAAAACATGGATTTGCAAATAAGGAGTATGGATGAGAAGAAGTAGGTGGTGGAAAGTTTATTGAGTTGGGAGACTTGATAAGACTTTCCACTGAAGAAGTGAGAGTATAAGGAATAGTAGTTTTCGGACCAGAAGAAAGGGTGGCTGATCTATATGCATCTGTGTTGGGTTTCTTTTTTAGAGAATCAATTCCTTTGGACACCTCCCAAACTTGTTTCTTTACTATGTCAAGGCTAGTGGAGACCTTGACAATTTCCTTTCCATGATTGATTGCTGCATCATGGATCTTTTTCTCTGTTGCCAGAGTGAGCTTATCTAGACTTTGAGCAATTGTTTGGTCGTTTTCCGCTAAAGTCTTTACACTGTCATTCAAAGAGACAATATTATAGTCTTGTTTCTGCAAAACTCTACCAACCATGAGTTTTAACTCAGAGCATGCAGTTTCAATAGAATCAAATCTGGTTTTAATATGATTTTCAAGGCTAGACAGAGCCAGATTTGTCCAATTTGTAGCAGCTATGGAGTCTTTGACTGCTAAAGAAGGGTCATCAGGATGAGATGGAAGGACCTTGTACATTTTCCCATCCTGTCCTCTGATGACAAAATTCTTCCACGGAGGGAATTCTATGTCAGTCTCAAAGATTGAACCATCAAGGAGTTCTCGTTTGTGCTTATTAGGGGTTCCAGTTCGAATCATATTTACATGGAATTGGGAGCAAATATGTCTTACTAATTCTTCGCCTTGTTGCCTGACTGCTATCAAAGGTGTTGGAATGTTTGGCTTGGTCATCATATTTTGGATCTTTGACTCAAAAACAAGAGCTTTTAAAGGAGGTAGAATTACAATAGGATTTTCTTGCATTCTTTCTTCTACAAATTTTTCTGAACCTTTGATTCTTTTTAGCTCGGCTTGATTTCTAAATTGTTTCATCAGAGATTCCTCTATTATGTTTGCAGAAGGATAATACCATTCATAGAATGATATCCATTGATTATTTTCCTTCATCCATTCTTTCCATTTATCCACATTTTGTTTATTAAAAATAGGCCTGTCTTTCTTTTTAGAAGTCTGATTTCTTGTATATACAAATGTTCTTTTTCATGGGTGAACATGTCCTAGTTGAACATTTTCTTTTTTCCAAGAATATTCTGGATCATAAGGGCCAATTCCTTTGAAGATTTTCAGGAAAGCTATTATCTCTACAATTCCTACTATAGAAACTAATCAATTGCATCCGGTACAGTCTCAACCACAACAACAAATTGTAATTGATCCTGTTGTTTTCGAGTCACTCAAAAATTTGTTTACTCGCCACCTGAAAATTCAATTTTCAGTTCTGTTTGTGACCACCCCCACTGCTCAAAGACATTTTGTCAATTTTCTTCTGATCCACCTACACCGCATGGGGATTCTTCAAAGAGGATCAATATGATAAAATTCATTCCGTCATCTGACCCATTTAAAGAAAGTTATAAATGTGTCACATTTTTCAATCCCCAAGAAGAACTTCTTGTACATACAGTTTCTGGTTCTTCTTCCAGAGGTCTTGGTTATGTTAATGATCTGCCCATTCCTTCATATAGGAGAAATCCTATTGAAAAAATTCCGAAGCATTCTGAAAACAATTGCTCAAAGTCTAGATAAGCTCACTCTGGCAACAGAGAAAAAGATCCATGATGCAGCAATCGCTCATGGAAAGGAAATTGTCAAGGTCTCCGCTAGTCTTGACATAGTAAAGAAACAAGTTTGGGAGGTGTCTAAAGGAATTGATTCTCTAAAAAAGAAACCCAACACAGATGCATATAAATCAGCCACCCTTTTTTCTGGTCTGAAAACTACTGTTCCTTATATTATCACTTCTTCAGTGGAAAGTCTTATCAAGGCTTCTAGCTCAATAAACTTTCCAGCGCCTACTTCTAGTCATCCATACTCCTTATTTGCAAATCCAAGTTTTTTTAATCCAGTCTCTACTTCTGCAAAATCAAAAGAAACTGAAGAAACTGTTAAAGGCCATGACCATAGTTTTCTATTTGGGACTCCTCGGCTTATATGGAAAAAGAAGAAGAAAGTGATATTGATACAAGTTTGCATAAGATTGATTCTGTCCCAAAAATTGATGATCTAGAAGCATGTATCAATAATTTTCTACTCAGGATAAAGAACAATTTGGCATCTCAACCTCTGAAGAAAACATTGAAACTCAAGTCAATGCCACCCCTTCTAGATCCCCGCGGGATACTACATGGAATCCTGCCCCAGACCGGAGAGATCTAATGAAATCTGAATATCACAAAGGTTGGTCCGCCAATTCCACTTACTCATGGAATATAGATAATTGTACAGAAGCTGAAGTTATGTCTGTATTACACTCTATGCTTGTTTGTTACAGAACATACCTTGCAGATGAAATTGGACTCATAAATGCTACTAGAAGAATTATTGGCGGATTCGAAGGAACATTGGATTCATGGTTAAAGGCTGAAACAATAAAAGAACCAAATCTCTTCCCCATTGGGAACAATTTGTGGTTTTGAATGAAGCTGGTTCTACTTATATGGATCCAGTCACTCATTTTCCTGTCAATAACATGATAGGAAAACTTATCTATAGTATTACAGTAAATTTCATTGGTTTTCCACAAATCACCAATGACATTACGATCGTCACTTTGCTTGCCATGAAGTTGCATAATATGCAACATTTTGATGAATACTTTAATGAATTTCTTCACAGACTACATACTCTATCTCCTAAATTGATACTTGAGCCAAAATGGAAGGAAATCTTTGTAGCTTCTCTTCCTCAATGGGATTCAACGACAATTGTGAAGAAATTACTCGGAAAAATTGGAGATTATAAGTTTGGAATTATCAGGCAAGCTGTAAAAGTTATTATTGTCGAACTTTGTTCGCAGATGAAAATTGCCAGAGCTGCTACCAACCCAAAGAAACCACATGGCTACCAACAGCTTTGTAAGCAATGGCACGTTGGCAGAGCTGGAAATTATCAGGGGCAAAGAAAGAAAAAGTCTTGACATTTTAAGAAGAATTCCCAGTCTTACCAAAATAAAGAAAGAAAGCATTACAAAAAGAAACCATACAAGCACACCAAAATGTTTTCTAAAGAAAAAGAAATCATCTGCTTCAACTGCAACAAGAAAGGCCACACAACTCCTAATTGTCCAGAAAAGAAGAAAGAAAAATCAAAGAAAAAGATGCCATATAGAAATAAGAAAGGAAAAGTTAATTTCTTTGATTTGCCCAATAGCTGTGATGAACTTCTATCCTCTAATTCAGAGTCAGAAAATGAATTGAATCATGTTTATTCTGATACATCTTCTGATGAAGAACTGTGCAGGGATCCGCACTGCATTGAATGCAGAGATTGTGATGGCAGTGACCCATATATCTGTAACTGCAATGCAGTTAGGATGATGAGAACAGATGATGATGAGATAAGCAGAAATCTCCTCATGCCAATGATGGTAGCCATTGATCCCTAGATCAAGGAAATGTATAAATCATTATTAACAGATCACCTCACTAAGATACCCTCTAGTTCAAAGAAATCTCCAAATAAAGGGTATGTTCCTTCTGCATCTTTATTCTTAGTAGAAGCCTTGACACGACAATTTAGGAATGAAGACTTTGGAGAAGATCTGCCACAAACGTTGCCTGGTGTTCATCAAGAAATTAAAGAATTGAGGAAGACAATAAAAGAGAACAGGAGACTGTGCATAGAAAATCACAAATAATTGAGCATAAGGTTGATAAATTCACAGGAAGCCTCCTCCTCACAAAATCCTGAAGTACCAAGAAAAGCAGAAAGTTGGACGTTTCATCAAAATCCCATAATGTCACAGATGCATCAGCAGGGTAGTTCAGAAGAGAAAGGCGAAGAGAAGGAAAGAAAGGATTTTGGATGCAATATCATGAACAGAGATGTCATGTATTATGTAAAAATGAAAGTAAAAATTGGAAACCAGTGTGAATATTGCAAAGTTCTTATGGATACTGGTTCCAGATTGAATATTGTAAGTGACACTATAGTAAGCATGCACCATAGGAGACCCACTGCCTGCCCCAAGGTTACTACAGCGAATGGAGATATCATCACTAAACATGAAGCAGAGATAGATGTTTTCTTGACTGAAAGAATTGGTGTTCATCTAGTCTGCCCAATAGTTTCAGGAATGGATTGTGCCATGTATCTTGGCACTCCTTTCTTCCAGAACTTTGAGAAACACGGAGCTAAGCTAGACAGTAGCATTCAAAGGTATGGTTATTTTGTCAGCTTAGGGATAGAGAAATTTTCTTTCCATTTATTAATTCTAACTTGCCTAATAGATTAAAACGAATTGAACGAATGGAAAATCTATTAGCCAAGTTGGAAATAAAGAAAGAAATTTTGTAAATAGAAGATCATCTAGATAAAGGAAAATCGGCCAAAGAGATCGCAGATCTCACTGCTAAATTCAAGGAATGTTGCTCAGATGATCCAAATGCCTTTTGGCATATTCACAAACAGGAAGTAGAGCTTCCTCTCAAGAAAGAATTCAATGGGAAACTCAGAAGATCCAGAGCAATACCAATGAATGAAGAACAATTGAAATTATGCAGGAAAGAGATAAAAGATCTTCTGGAAAAGGGTCTTATCAGGAAGAGCAAAAGTCCAACTGCCTGTTTTGCATTTTATGTAAATAAGCATGCAGAAGTGGCTAGAGGAAAGCCAAGACTGGTAGTCAATTATAAACCTCTTAATGCTATTCTAGACTACGATCCCTACCCTTTACCAAAGCCATCCATGATTTTAGCACAAATATCCAGATCAAAAGTCTTTTCAAAGTTTCATCTTAAATCAAGATTTTGGCAGGTCGGAATCAAAGAAGAAGATAAGTGGAAAACAACGTTTTCAGTCCCTGATGGCCATTATGAATTGAACATCATGCCATTCGGATTAATCAATGCTCCCTCAGCCTTTCAAAGAATAATGGATGAGACTTTTGAAGGAATGGAGGAATTCCTAAAGAAATATATTGATGATTTATTAATTCATTATGATAATATTGCTGACCATATTAAGCATTTGAAAATATTCCCGCGCAGAGTCAAAGGAATGGGCATAGTATTATCAGAATCCAAGATGAAGCTATTGAAGCCAATCATAGAATTTTTGGGTTAAAACATACAATACGGATCAATAAATTGACTCTAACCATTCAAACAGAATTCAAACAGAGGCTGACTTTAATGATAAAGCTTTATGTACATGCAAGACCTTACTTCTGATTAAAAATCGTCGATTTCCGAAAGACAAATCTGAAAACAAATATCCAATCCTCAGGCGACCATACACGAGTCTCCACACGACCTCTCTCCACGGGTCTTCACTCAGGTGCCTTACAGCTCAAACCTTTTTCGGATTACAGGAATTGTCCTCAGTTAGGCGGCCGAGTAGACTTCGATATTAATAAAAGTAGAATAAGAAATACACAAAGCTTATTACAACAGAGTATTTCTGACCTCAGACTGAAATGATCAGAATAAGGCAAGAATGACTCGAATGATCAGGATGATCCGAATGATTTGCAAACACTTTCTTATATAGACTCTATCTTATCTAATTCTATCTAAACATTGATGTCAAAAGAAAATTATTGAGGGTCCAGTCGGTATCTTTTTCCACCGACGGTGTCTACTCAATCTTTTTCTGTATAAAGGAATCCTGTCACAACATGTGACCATCATTATCACATTGCTGACAAAGATTCTACCAATGTCATGTTGGACTCCTAGTCTCCCATAGATCTTCTTCTAATGATCCTGGAGAGGGCTCGTACTCAAACTGGTAACAACCAAGAATTAATCAAACAGCATGCTGAATGGTTCCATGAATTTGGGAATTTAAGACTGGCAGAAAAATTGCAAATTTTAAATAAACTTGATGGATTGCAAGGACAGGCTAAAGCACTAAAGTTCATAATTAATCAGAAGGCATTAGTAACAATTTCAGTCTTATCTCCAAACTAGAATAATAATGTCATCCACCTTGTCAGTTTAATGATTTCGAAAAGGATATGCACATCAATGATTTTTGAACTTGGATGGCAGCATAAAGATGTTCTGAACAAGAATTGTCGATTGTGGATTTAGCACGCTATTGAAAGCTCCACTAACATGTTCCAGATTTTTAAGTGGGAATTATTAGATGGAATCGAGTTAGCAGTACAGAGATCGCCTACAACCCGGAACGCCTTTAAAGATTCATTTCTTGATATTGAAGTCAGTGCTCTTCCGTTCCTGAATAAATGGGAAAAGAAAGAGTTGATGCATACCTCACAACAACCTGGCCTCCATAAGATAAAGACGAATATTAGCAAAGGAGAATCATTGTCAGCAGCATCTCGACGGACAACAATAATGCATCAAAAAGAAAAAGGGGAAATGACAGATGCGCAAGATCCTAATGAAGGAATCGACGAACAGTATGACCGACTCATGAAGAGATACCACCGCCAACTTTTAGATGAGTACGAGCCCTCTCCAGGATCGTCAGAAGAAGATCTATGGAAGAGTAGGAGTCCGACAGGACATTGGTAGAATCTTTGTCAGCAATGTGATAATGATGGTCACATGTTGTGACAATATTCCTTTGTACAGAAAAGGATTGAGTAGACACCATCGGTGGAAAAATATACCGACAGGACCCGCAGTAATTTTCTTTTGACATCAGTGTTTAGATAGAATTAGCTAAGATAGAGTCTATATAAGAAAGTGTTTGCAGATCATTCAGATCATCCTAATCATTCGAGTCATTCTTGCCTTATTCTGATCATTTCGGTTTGAGGTCGGAAACACTATTGTAATAAGCTTTGTGTATTTCTTATTCTACTTTTATTAATATCGAAGCCTACTCGGCCGCCTGTCTGAGGACAGTTCCTGTAATCCGAAAGAGGTTTGAGCTGTAAGGCGCTTGAGTGAAGACCCCTGGAGAGAGGTCGTGTGGAGATCGCGCATGGTCGCCTAAGGATTGGATATTTGTTTTCAGATTCGTCTTTCGGGAAGTGACGATTTTTAATTAGAAGGTCTTGCATGCACATAAAGCTTTATCATTAAGGTCAGTCTCTGTTTGAATTCTGTTTGAATGGTCAGAGTCTTATACTGTAATCCAATGAAGTCTAAATTTCGTAGATCACTTCCTAGATGAAATCAAGGATAAGACTCAATTACAGAGATTTTTGGGAAGTTTGAATTATATTTCTAAATTTCTGAAGCATTTTGCACAAGAAAGAAGAATGTTAAACAAGCAACTTCAGAAAAATCCAACTCCTTGGGATGACGACTGCACTAAGGCAGTCAAAAGAATTAAAGAAAAGGTCAGAAATATTCAACCTCTTTCTCTGATTAGAGAAGAATGTGAGAAAATTATAATGACAGATGCCAGCTATGAAGGATGGGGGGCAGTGCTTTGTCAAAAGAACCCCAGCACCAAGCAGGAGATATAAGTTTGCCAGTATGCATATGGTATGTGGGCCAAAAACCAATTGAATTGGTCCAGCCTGAAGAAAGAATTAAGAGTTGTTTGTTTAGGAATAGCTAAGTTCAAAGACTTCATCATCTATACGAAGTTTACAGTTAGGACAGATTGCCTAGCATTGAAATACGCAATACACAAATGTGATTTTGAGGATGCTGCTATGGTTAGATGGGTTATGAATCTAAGTCAGTACAACTTCGACATAGAATTTGTAAAAGGGGAAAATAATAGTTTTGCGGATACGCTGAGCTGAGAATTTTTATCAGCACACTCAGTCTTATCTTTACAATGCAATTTCATTAAAAGGAATGAAGATCATGTTGAAATTGAAACCCCTACAGGATGGATAAGATATGAATTGGAAACTCCATTGCTGGTTCACGATGAATATCTTGGTATCCTATTAAGGAAATCAGGCATAGAATTGGGATTCCTTATTTATGGACAGAGACAATGCAAGACCAAATGAATAATGAAGCCATACAAGCATTAGACTACTTAAAGCATATCGGTAGTATAATGTATGTCTTGCAGAAAAACAATGATGATGAGGATTGCATTGAAAGTTTCCATATTACCTTCAGAAGATTTGGCAACCACTTTCACAGAGAAGATTATGATGTAGATCGATAGAAAGATGCATTTTTTGAAAGTATGAATTTACAAAATTATGCTTCTAACCTATTTTATTGTATGCAGTTTAACTTTGATATTGAAGGAATGACGGTAGAGGCATTGGAACAAAGTGACCCCACTCCAGAATGGTTCTTGGAATGGTGGAAAATCTACGGGTTGTCAGCACTTGTGATAAAACCTTACCCTCTTCACATGCTCAAGATTCCAGGCTTTAGTGAACCAAGAGCTCACATGAATGGAACAGTGTACAAATCTATTGAAAATATAGCTGATATTGGAGACCTTCCTTTCCTTCAAGGCGTGCGGAGATGTGGCCATGTACGCTGGTTCGTAACGAATAATTACAAAGTAAGGAGCATCTCCAGCAGTACGAGTTATGATAGCTTTCATGAACAAATTGATCCCAGTACAAATCCTTTCCTTAATCTCAGTTTTCTGGAGCCACTTGACCGACATCATTTTCAAGTTTGGGAAACCGAGAAAGAAGTCCTCATGTAGTACTTCAATAATTTCCTAATTGAAAGATTTATTTATCAACACTATTTTTACCCACAAATAGATTACTTTGTACTTTAAAGGTGTAGTCTTTCCAACCGACATTGGTGTTGGACAAGCTTTCGTGGATTCCCTTGCTCTGGAATATCCACATTGTAATCTTAGTACAATAATGAAGATTTGCGTATCTTTCCTTTATGTTTTTTCAGATGTCTTTCAGTGTCCTAGATTCGGTCCCCACATGCCATTGGCTATCCGTAAAAGGAGAAGGGGCGAGATAACATGGGACAGTACTCTCATGCCCGAATCTAGCTTTTGTTGATTTTCCTTTTGAGTCATCAGTCTGTACAGAACCCATTCGCGGATGTTTGTTCCCTTCCAGCATTATAAATAAGCAAAGGTCGTGAAGTAAGACTCATTCGGAGAATTGAGGGAATTGGGGAAATAGAGAGTCTAAGACTCTGAATCGAATTTCACTCCTGCTCTGCATCTGCGGACATCCTGCCTGATCTTCTTGCAACACGAGCCGAGTTCAAAGTCTATAGGTGATTCGAGAAGCTTGTGCATCAGTGCTTGACGCTGGTGTGAACCTAAAGTGGCCGGATCAGTAGATAAGTCTGATAGTTGGAGTACAAATCTTTTAGACTCAGTCTGCTTGTATGCCAGGTAGCTTGTAGATTTGTTAAGCTTCGGCTAACTTATATCTACTAAATGCTGCAGCAGTTAATCTGGGGAAAAATATTGTTCATATGTAATGAACACATCCATCTTTGAATAAAGATATCTGTTTATTCCGCCAATCTTGCAGTAATTAAAAAATATCTATATGAAGATCCTGTGCAAATGGTATCAAAGCCAGTAAGATTTGTTTGAGTGGATGCTGTCTGTGAGTTATTGTTTGAGTTAATCACGAATTTGTTGAGGCTGTGAATAGCGTTCGTAGCCCATGTTTGCCAAGGATGGCGTTTGGAGGGTGTTGATGACGTTCGGCGTAGAATTCGAGTTGAGGAAGCCGCAATCTCTCCTACAGCAAAAGTCGCAAAATTTCTTGATCTCATTGAGCAAGATCTAATCCGAGTATTATCCATATTATTCTCTCATCTTTTGTAGAAATGGATGCATTCAGTAGTAATTCTCCTTCTAGCTCAAAGGGAATGTTTGTGTCAAAACACTTTAAAGATGTTCAAACAGAGGATGAATTAAAATCAGGACTTGAAAGTTTATGTCACTCTGAATCAACTTCTGGAAATCAACATTCTCTCAATTTAGCAGTGATCTCTACTATTTCTCTTGAATACTTGCCATTGTCCATATGTTCTTCTGTCTTTAAAATTTCCTTTTTTATCTCCATTTTTGCTAGCAAATTTTCCATCCTTTCTATCCTTTCTAGCCAATTTGGAGAGTTTGAATTTATGAATGGGAAAAATATTTCTCTGTTTCCTAAGTTGACAAAATAACCATACCTGTTGCTAGCGTTGTCTAGCTTAGCTCCATGTTTACTGAACTTTTGAAAGAATGGTGTGCCAAGATACATTGCACAATCCATTCCTGGAACAATAGGGCAAACTAAATGAACTCCTGTGTCTTTTGTGAGAAACACATCAATGTCTGTCTCATGCTTTGTATAGATATCTCCATTGGCTGTAGTGACCTTTGGACAAGATGTTGGCCTTTGAAGATGCATGCTTACAACTGTGTCACTGACTATATTTAATCGAGAACCAGTATCCATAAGGATTTTCCAATATTCAAAATGTTCTCCGATTCTTACTTTCATTCTTACACAATACATAACATCTTGACTCAAGATATTGCATCCAAGGCTTGGTCTATGTTCTTCCTTTTCTCCATCTGAATCATTATCCTGGTTGATCTGGGAAGAAATGGGATTAGGGTGAAAAGTCCAATGTTCTTCTTTTCCAGATATAGGAGGTTGTCTAGAGGTAGAAGCTCCTATTGCACATGCATTCTTTAACTTTACATCCAAGTCTATGGTTTTCTATACAAAGTCTTCTATTTTCTTTTACAATCTTTCTCAGTTCTTTTATTCCATGATGAATACTAAGCAATGTTTGTGGTAGATTTTCTCCAAAATATTCATTTCTAAACTGCTTGGTTAAAGCATCTACTGAGAAAAGACTGGTAGGGGGTACATACCCTTTATTTGGAGATTTCTTTGAAGATAAATTCTTCAAATGATCCATCAACAAATTCCTGTACATTTCTTTTATTTATGGATTAGCGGCTGCCTGCATTTGCACAAAAAGATTTTGACTTGTTTCATCATTGTTGGTCTTCATCATTTTGATCGTGTTACAGTTGCAGACATATGGATCACTGCAATCACATTCTCTACATTATGTACAATGAGGATCTCTGCAAGGCTCCTCATCACAAAAATCATCAGAATATACATAATTCAATTCATCATTAGAATATGAGTCGGATGATGAAAGCTCATCACAGCTACTCGGAAGATCAAAGAAATTTATCTTTCCTTTTTTATTTCTGTATTGCACTTTCTTCTTTGATTTATCCTTTTTCTTTTCAGGTCAATTTGGAGCTGTATGGCCTTTTTTATTGCAGTTGTAACATATAATTTCTTTCTCTTTAGAAAACATTTTTGTATGTTTGTATGGTTTTTTCTTGTAATGTTTTCTTTCTTTTGTTTGAGAAGACTGGGAATTCTTTCGGGAGAATATATGCTTTTTTCTCCTTTTCTGCCCCTCTGAATTTCCTACCTTTCCAAGGTGCCATTGTTTACAGAGATGTTGATAACCATGAGGTTTCTTTGGATTTGTGGCGGCTCTTGCAATCTTCATTTGAGTTCACAGTTCGACTATGATAGCCTTAACGGCTTGTCTGATAATACCAAATTTGTAGTCTTCAATTTTCCCAGGTAGTTTATTGATAATAGCAGATGAGACCCATTGAAGGAGAGAGGCTACAAATATTTCTTTCCACTTTGGCTCAAGAACAAGGTCAGGAGACAAAGTATGTAGGCGGTGAAGAAACTCATTGAAATATTCATCAAAATGCTGCATGTTATGCAACTTCATTACCAGCGGGGTGATGGTGATGATATCATCTGTAATCTGGGGGAAACCAATGAAATTTACAGTAATTCCATACAAGAGTTGCCCTATCATATTACTGACAGGCAAATGGGTCACTGGATCCATATAAGTTGTACCATCTTCATTAAGTATGACAGATTGTTCCCAATATGGGAGGAGATTGGGATCTTTGCGAGTTTCTACTTTTAGCCAAGAATCCAAATTTCCTTCAAAACCACCAATTATTCTTCTGGTTGCATTTATGGGGCCAATGTCATCTGCTAAATATGTTCTGTAACAGACAAGCATAGAGTGTAGGACAGATAAAATCTTAGCTTCAGTACAATTATCAATGTTCCACGAATAAGTGGAGCTGGCAGACCAATCTTTGTGGTATTCTGACTTCATGAGATCTGTGCGATCTGGTGCAGGATTCCATGTGGTATCCCAACGGGATCTGGAGAAAGTAGCATTAACATGATGTTCATTTTTTTCTTCAGTTAGCCGAATATCGAAGTGTTCTTTTTCTTTAGCAGAAAAATTATTGATACAATTTTCTAGGTCTTCCAAATCTGGAAGGAAGTCAATTTTATGCAGGCTAGTTCAATATTATCTTCTGTGTCTTGTTTGGATGAATCCCCAAATAGAAAACTTGAAACACTCCCTTTAAAAGTTTCTTCAGGCTCTTTTGACTTAGTAGGATTAGGAACAGGGTTGAAGAAGCTTGGATTTGCAAAGAATATGGATGTGTAGAATTAGGAGGTGGAAAGTTGATAGAACTGGGAGCTTTAATAAGGCTTTCCACTGTAGGAGTAATATGATATGGAACAGAAGTTTTAGGATCTGAAAATAAGGTAGTAGATATATAAGCTTCTGCACTAGGCTTCCTTTTCAAATAATCTATACCTTTTGAGACTTCTAGAACCCGTTTCTTTACAATGTCAAGACTTGTCTTGAATTTAACAATCTCTTGTCCATGGGCGACTGCAGCCTCATGGATCTTTTTCTCTGTCTGTAGAGAAAGTTTATCCAGACTCTGTGCAATAGTGTGATCATTTTCAGGTAGAGTCTTAATACTGTCATTCAAACAAACAGTATTATAATCTTGTTTTTGTAAAACTCTACCAAGCATTATGTTCATTTCAGAACATGCAGTATCCATAGAATCAAATCTAGTCTTGACAAATTTCTCTAGACTAGATAAAGCTAGATTTGTCCAATTTGTAGCAGTTATGGAATCTTTAGCTGCTAAAGCATGATCATCAGGTTGAGATGGAATCAATTTGTACAATTTCCCATCCTAAATTCTAACTACAAAATTTTTCCAAGGTGGAAATTCAGTGTCTGTTTCAAAGGCAGAACCATCAAGGAGTTCCCACTTATGTTTATTTGGAGTCCCGACTTTCATCATATTTACATGTAGCTGAGAAGACCCATTCCTGATTAATTCCTCTCCTTTTGCTCTTACAATTATCATAGTTCTTGGAATGTTTGGCTTGGCTAACATACTTGAATTTTGGAATGAAAGACTGGTGCTTTCAATGGAGGAGGAATTACTACATGATTTTCTTTCATCTTTTCTTCTACAAATTTCTCACTATCCTTGATCCTTTTCTGTTTTGCTTGATTTATAAATTGCTTCATCAAGGACTGTTCTATTTGATTAGCAGAGGGATAGTACCATTCATAAAATGAAATCCATTTATTTTCTGCTTCCATCCGTTCCTTCCATTTTTCACTATTTTGTTGACTAAATTGTGCTATATCCTTCTTGTCTAGAAGGAGAACTTCTTGCATGTACAAATGTTCTTTTTCATGTGTAAAAATATCCCAGGTGAACGTTTTCTTTTTCCAATTGTCTTCTGGATCATATGGGCCAATTCCTTTGAAGATTTTAAGGAAGGCAATTATCTCAGAATCAGAAGGGAGCTCTACTGATTTTGGGATTTTGTCTATAGGATTTCTTCTGTAGGAAGGAATAGGTGAAGCATCAACATATCCTAGAACAGAATGAGAAGAACCAGAGACAATATGTATAGGTAGTTCTTCTTGTGGATTAAAAAAAGGAACATGTTTATATTTTTCAACAGATGACTCAAACTCGGAAGGTGGAGTGAACTTGATCATATTGATTCTTTGAGAGCTTGAAGGTTCACCGCGAGGAGTCGGAGGATCTAATGAAAATTGGCAAAATGTTTTTGTACAATGGGGGTGATCACAAACTGAACTGAAGACTGGGTTCGGATTTACAGAGGGTTGAGTAAATAATTTCCGAAGTGACTCATAAACAGGCGGATCAATGACAATCTGTTGTGGGGGTTGTGCCTGTACAGGGTGTAATTGGTTTGTCACTGAAGTAGGTATTGTGGAGATAGAGGGTCCACCATGCTCAGTTGTATCATCCCGGGGAAATCTAGTAATAACTTGGCCATCAATTTCTATGATTATGGACTGTGCTGCAGCAATAGGCCTTCGGACTGGTTTCGCCCAGTTAGTGATCCAGTCATCAGGAGGACAAAGATCATTTCTTGAGATGGGAACAGGAGAAACTAGGTTACATGAGGAATCATATTGAATCAATGTTACAGTTCCATCGGGAGGAGAATGCAACACAACAAGAATTTTTATATTGTAAAATCGAACACAAGTTATAAAGAAAATAGTCATATTTTTGGATTTTGCTCTGAAATGTTCATACCCTTTTGTTTGTACACCTAAGGTTAAACATTTCAGGATATGGGGGTCTGTTAATGAAACAGAAAAATCAGGATACACATCATATTGTACAGGACCATTAGATAGACTAGTCTCTATGCCTCCAATGAGGGCTTTGGAAAATACTGTTCATCGATTATCAAGTAGGGCTGAGAAAAAATAGGCTCGTTGGCATTTTCTATGCAGAGCATTAAGGCCAATCCTTACCATCCCTAGATGGACATACTGGTAACCATTCTTCAAGGCATCTTGAATATGTCGTTGCTCCGAGAGTGGGATAGTCATCATTATATTGAGGTTTAAATCCGTTTGAACTACTTTCTCATGGATTTTTATTTGACTCAGGGCTTTTAAATGAAAAGGAGATATTCCTCTATAGACTTCAATAGGGGAAACTGGAGGTAATTTCCAATTCACTTTCGGGTTTATCTCTTCTTGTTCAATAGAAGTAGAATTTCCAAAAGTTGATTCAGAGCGACATAAACTTTCTAAACCTAATCTTAAGTCTTCTTCTGTTTGAACATCTTTAAAATGTTTTGAACCAAACTTACCCTTTGAGCTAGAATGAGAAGTACTACTTGAAGCATCCATTTTACAGAAAGATGGAATAATATGGATAATACCCATATTGATCTTGCACAATGAGATTGAGAAGTATTGCGGCTTTTTGCTGTAGGAGAGATTGCAGCTTCCTCGACTCGAATTCTACGCCGAATGTCTTCAACACCCTTCAAATCCCAACCTCGGCAACACAGGCTACAAATGCTATTCACGACCTTAACAAACTCGCGATTCACTCAAACAATAACTCACAGACAACATCCACTCAGACAATAACTTGGCTCTGATCCCATTCTTACAGGACCTTTCACAGATATAGTTTTATACAGCAAATTTGCAGAAATTATGAACATATAGATTTTATTCATATATGGATGCAAATATTACAAAAGAAATCTTTTTCCTTAGATGGACTGCTGCAGCATTTAGTAGATATTAGTTAGCCGGAGCATAACAAATCTATACTAAATGCTGCAGCAGTCCATCTGAGGAAATGGAT
This sequence comes from Pinus taeda, assembly GCA_000404065.3. NCBI lineage: Eukaryota > Viridiplantae > Streptophyta > Pinopsida > Pinales > Pinaceae > Pinus > Pinus taeda. The sequence continues at coordinate 212,518 of APFE030952610.1, read as the reverse complement.
TCCTTTTGTAATATTTGCATCCATATATGAATAAAATCTATATGTTCATAATTTCCGCACATTTGTTGTATAAAACTATATCTGTGAAAGGTCCTGTAAGAATGGTATCAGAGCCAAGTTATTGTCTGAGTGGACGCTGTCTGTGAGTTATTGTTTGAGTGAGTCGCGAGTTTTTTAAGGCCGTGAATAACGTTTGTAGCCTGTGTTGCCGAGGTTGGCGTTTGAAGGGTGTTGAAGACGTTCGGCGTAGAATTCGAGTCAAGGAAGCCTTATAAATAAAAGGTGTATCCTGATTTTTCTGTTTCATTAACAGACCCCCATATCCTGAAATGTTTAACTTTAGGTGTACAGACAAAAGGGTATGAACATTTCAGAGCAAAATCCAAAAATATGACTATTTTCTTTATAACTTGTAGAAGAAAAGATGAAATGAATAAGAGATTTTTGTTGTTAGAAAATATTTGAAATTCATAGAATCAGTAGGAATAAATTTTTTTACAGGAGCTAAATAAAACTCTAATCTTTGAATTCCATTGAAAATGGCAAGAGTCTCTTTTTCAGTAGTAAAATAATTTTGTTTATGAGAAAGAAATTCCCCAGATGCATAGGCGCAAAATTCTTCAAGTTCATTATCCATTCTTTTTCAAATAAAACAACAGCCCAAAATTCATCTGAAGCATCAGTCTGTAAAATTAGCAATCCATCTCCTGGGAGTTGTAACTTTGGAAGATTTTGAAATTCAGCTTTAAGTTGCTTGACTGCATTCGTTGCTTGAGTAGACCAACCAGACTACAGATGTCTTCTTATTGGAGCAATATTTTCTAATAGTTTAGAAAGATATTTATGAGCATAATTCAATACTTCTAGAAAACGCTGAATTGTCTTGGTATCTTTCATTTCATTTGGGAAATCTTCTAATTTTGTTAACACGTGGTTTCATTTGAATTTGGCCATTAATAACATGAATTCCCAGAAAATCAATATTATCTTGGAATAGAACCATCTTCTTTTCAAACAGAACAATTCCATGGTTCTGAACTTCTTTCAAAAATATTTCTAAATGGCATATATGAGAGGCAAGATCAAGACTATGAACTAAGATATCATTAATGTAAGTGACAATGAAATCATACTTACTAAATATAAAATCCTTCCTGCATTGAAAAAAGGCAGGGACATTTTTCAAACTAAAAGGAACCAGTTTCCACTGAAAGAAGCCTTCTAGACATGGGAAAACAATTTTATGTATGTCACTATCTTCTATCTGGATATGATAATAACCTGATTTCATATCAAACTTATTGAAGATTTTACTATTATGAATTTTCTGCATTATAGTTTCATGTCTTGGCAATGGATAATTGAAACTTTGAGTAATGGCATTCAATGGTTTATAGTTGATTACCATCATTTCCTTTCCTTTCACTATTTCAGAATGATTTCTCACAAGAAAATGCAGAGCAAAAATAATGCGATGTACTAGGTTCAATCAGCTTTAGACTTACCAATTCAGTGATATGTTTTCTAATTTCTTGTTAATCACTAGAAGTACAAGGGATGAGCTTACCTTTAACTTCGTTATTAAGCATTGTAACAATTTCTTGTTTCAGACTTTCTATTTCCCAAAATTTTTGTGGATCTTCTGACCAACTTTTAAGCAAACTCTCATAGATAGAATTTTGTTCTTGGGACCAATGGGAATTAATCAATGCTTTCTGCTTAGTCTTCATATTTTTCTTTTCTTCGTATTTCTGTAGAACTTCCTGCCTTTTATTATAATCATTTTGAGGCTTTCGAGCTCCTGCTTTTCTTTGACTATTTTCTTACTTGGCCTCTGAGTCAACTAACTGTAACTTGAGCACATATATAGCTTTCTTTTTCAAATTAATGATTAGTTTATCTTCGCTTATTGTGACAGGCATCACAGAATTTATAAATGGCATTCCAAGAAACAAACTAGCATAGGGATCATAGCATTGAATAGCATATATTAATACAATATTTCCCACAATTTTCAAAGAAATATTATCAACATAATGGGTAAGATTTACATTACCCCCAACAGTTTCTGAAACTAATATATTTTGTAGAGGTTTCCATAATCCTTTGAATAATGACAGTTGTACAAGATTATTAGATCCTCTTGTATGTAAAAATGCATCTACATTGATCCAACTGCCTTTAACCTGTACTAAAACTGGTATATATAGCAAATTATTTCTCTTAACCATTTTCTTTAGAAAATTTTGTTCAACAATCGTATCATATTCTGGAATGGGCATAGATGATGAAGTAGCAACATTCTTTTCATATGGACAAAAAGCATTAATCTTTGGTAAGAGAGAAAATGGTTTTTTAAGTTTATCATTGTCTCTTTTTGGAGACCAGCAAAGAGAAACAATGTCATTTGTTGTATCACTTTCAGATTCAATTTCTTCAAACTCATCACTATAATTTAACTCGTATTCTGTGGACAAATCAATTTCTGAACAATTTGTACAAATATTCATCTTCTGAGAAATTTCTCGACAATTATCATCTTTAGACAGATAAGTATCAGTAAGAATATATACATCTAAAACTTCTTCTTGAGAATCAACTATGGATCAATCATCAACAAATTTTTCAATTTCAAAGCAAGCATTCAACTTATTAGAAGAGCTATTTGGACATTTTCTTGTAAAGTGACCCTCTTGCTTGCATATAAAACAACAATTATTCTTTATCGGTTGTTTTCTTTTCTTCAAGAAACGAAACTTCTTGAATGGTCTTCTGAGATTAGCAACTTTTTTTGGCTTAAACCTACCATATTTCTTGTATTTCTTCTTATTTTTGAATGGTTTGCATGGAAAGACAGCTCGAGAAACATCAGCACCAGGTGTTAGATCATGGGATTTCTTTTGCCAACATAAATATTTTACCTTTTCTTGACACCTGAATGGTAGATCTATCCAATATATATGATTTATAGTTTTGCTTTGCACCTCATGAAGATCTTTTAGAATAAGATCTCTTAGGTTTCCTGGAAGTTTAGATAAAAATGAAATTTTTTGGTTAGTCATTTGAGAGATTTGCCTTATAAATTTTGGTCATGACCAAATGATTCTAGAAATATCAAATCTTTAAGTTCCATCCTAGTCAAATCTGTAATGATTTGTTTTTTCTCATCCACTGGTTTTGGCACAAACTAAGTTTTTAGCAGTAATTCAAGGGTGGATAAACTTGCTGCTACTATTGCTTGTCTTTCTACTTCAGGTAGTCCAGTCCGCCAATCATATACTATGTCAACCATTCTTTTTTCAGCTAGGACGAATATAGATATATTGTTCAATCTTGTAGTGATTTGCATTTGATACAATGAACCTATCCATATCCTGATTGACTATTCAGGTTTCATAGACCTATCTAAGTCTAGAATATATCCACTAGTATTTGTTGCAAAGAAATCTTCTTCAATCCGTGGATATTTATGAATTTCTTTGATAAAATTGGCTTTCTATATGGAAGGCATAATAAAAGACGAAAACTTAGAAGCAACATTTTATAAAATAACAACTTCTGCTTTGAATTTTCTAGACTTGTCCTAAAAATGTTCTTTTACAAGTGGTTTAAAAGATGCTTCAGCGCTTGTCTTTGGATTTTCAAAAGCACTAGACTTAGTCTCTTCTTCTTGATCCCAAAAATTTGGAGTGGACATATCAATGGTAAACTTAAAGCTTTAGGATATTTTTGGCTTTCTTCTTTTCTCTTTCTTTTGAATTTTGGCTTCTCTTTCTATTTTATTTTCTTGTTGCTCATCATAAGGAAGCTCAAGATTAGCCAATATGAGTTCATTTTGTTTTCTTAAATCATCAATGATTTCTTTTGCATGAGAGCATCAAGTAGTGAGATAATTTCCTATTTGATTGACTTGGTCTAGGTCATTGGTATTTGAAGAGTTGTGCTCAATAAGAGGAGCACAGTCAACACGAGTAGCAGGTTGTTTAGACATTGAGAAGGTTGTACAAAATTTTGTTTTGGGTGGCCATTTTCCTCCTTTGACAAAACGACGGTTTGCATACTGCCATTCTTTTACAGGTGAAAACTGAGAGGTGGAAATTCTAAACATCTTATTTATCGCTAAAAAAGGTTTAGCCTCTGGTATATACTATTTATTGGGGGATAACTCTGGTTGACTGGTTATGGATTCAATATTTCTTTAGCAGTTTGCGAAGATGATTCTTCAAAATATGGTCTAGGCAGAGAATATCTTCTAAGATGAATTATTGGTCAAGGAATAAAAGGTTTTTCTGGCATAATTCTGACTTGACCATTGTTTATAGAGACCCGATATGGTTTATCCTTAGATCTTTTATCATTAACAAGCGATTTGTATTGGAAATCCCAGTCATTAGGGAGCCCTATTGAATCATAAGGGACACCCTCAATTTGAGCAATACCTATCCTTGGAGAGACAATCACGTAACACTGGTTGTTTCAGTTTTGGATGTACAGTGTTTGTTAACTGAAACAAAGTCTGTACTAAGACCGATAAATATTCACTTTCACGTACCATTTGAAGTCCTTGTACACCAATCATCAATTTCCAACAGTCTTTTAAGTGAGCATCTGTCATACTAATAGCATAATCTGGATACACTGTTCCATATTGACAACCTGTTGACAAATTTCCTATTATAGTTCCAATTCGGGCATGGGCATAATTTGATGGCGTGTATCAAACGCTTCTGCTATACAAGGTGTATTTAAACCATGTCGAAATAGAGGAGATAAGCCTATTCTGATACGTTTGAAGTGAAGGTAAGAATATATTTTATCTTTAGCATATTGCCTTTTTTTTTTAAATTTTTTCTTCCACAAAAAAATGGCCCAAGAGATAGGCATCGAATTCCCATGAGAAATGGTGAATGTCGAATCTGGCACTAGGCTCTGTAACGCCCAATTCCCGAAAATCCATGAATATTGTTAGACTCTGAATGATACTTGTTAACCATGAATAACAATTGACAGCTTTTGGAGTTTAAAGAATTTTTTCTGGATGATTTTTTCTATGAAGTTCCTGAATAAATTGATAATATTTTACAAGTATTTATTTAAAGATTTTTTTGCTGATAATATTTTTTCTATTAAGTTCCTAAATAGATAATATTTTACAAAATATTTATTTAACTTGACTTTTACCAAATTCAATAAGTATTTAAGAAAATAAACATGATTTATTATTAAATTATCAAATTTAATCAAAATCCTTATTTAATTTTAGTAGACCTTTTCAATCCGCTCTCATAATTGGATAACAAATTGAGTTTTGTTCCTTACAAAAAAATATTATCGACAAAATAGCAGTGAAATTTGACAATCTTATGTAGCTGTGAGATTCTAGAAAAAACCTCCTTGGGCTCCATGAATAAGGGAAACCCTAACTAAAAGGGTATGTTGTAAGAATTATATATATGAAGTGAAATTGGAGAATAGAAAAACACCTCGCTATTTCGATCCATCAATCGAGTAAGACCGAGCATCTATGAATTATATATTTGACTGAGAAGAGGGAGAGTTTTAAGGGAAGTGATTGGTAAGAGGTTCTGGAAGGAGGGAAGACTATTGGAGGATTTTCTAAAGAGCTTCATCTTTGAACTTGAGGTTTCAATCTCAATTCCGAAGAGAAAGAGAATGATGACGATAGCCGTGATAAGGAGCTTTTCGTAGAGGGAGGGTCTACAATGACCCGAAGGGGGCGCGGAAGGCGTTTGGGCTCCAAGAACCTTTGGGTCAAGGTAGACCCACCCTCTTCGAAAAGCTCCTCATCACGGCTATTGTCTGTGTTCTCTTTCTCTTCAGAACTGAGATTGAAACCTGCAGTTCAAAGATGAAACTCTTTAGAAAATTCCTTCGATATTTTTCCCTTCTTCCAAAACCTCTTGGCCATCACTTCCCTTGAAACTCTCCATATTCTCAGTCAGATCTCTAATTGACAGATGCCCGGTCTTACTCGATTGATGGATCGAAATAACAAAGTGCTTTTTTATTCTCTAACTTTACTCCATATATATAATTCTTACAACATACTCTTTCAGTTAGGGTTTCCCTTGTTCATGGAGCCCAAGGAGGTTTTCTTTCTAGAATCTCATGGGTACATAGGATTTTGTTAAATTTGACCAACATTTTGCCGATAATATTTTTTTTATAAAAAACAAAACCCAATTTGTTACCCAATTATGAGAGCGAATTGAAAAAGTCTACTAAAATTGAATAAGTATTTTGATTAAATGTGATAATTTAATAATAAATCATGTTTATTTTCTTAAATACTTCTTGAATTTGGTAAAATTCAAATTAAATAAATATTTAAAATATTATCTATTCAGGAACTTTATAGAAAAAATATTATTTGCTAAAACAATTTTTAAATAAATACTTGCAAAATATTATCTATCTAGTCAAGAACTTCATAGAAAAATCATCTCAACAAAAATAAAATAAAATAATAAATAAAATAAATAAAAAAAAAAAATTATTAAACTCCAACAGCCGTCAATTATTATTAATAGTTAAAAAGTATCATTTATGTCTAACAATATTCATGGACTTCTGGGAATTGGGCATTATAGAGCCTAGTGCCAGATTTGGCATACACCATTTCTCATGGGAATTCGATGCCTATCTCTTGGGCCATTTTCTTTATAATGAGATAGACATTTTCTTTATAATGAGATAGTCTCTCTTTCTTTGTTTATTAATGAAGAAATACAAAAGTACAAACAATATGCAAAAGAAAAAAAATACTCTTATTTGCATTTTGGAGGAATTAGAATAGGATTAGCACCTCTATTCAGACATGCTTTGAATACTCCATGCATAGAAGAAGTTTTTGATACTAGACATCAAAACTATGATCATGCCCATATAGGAACCATTGTTGAAAACTTATCGACTGGTTGTCAGTATGGAACTGTTTTCCTAGACTATGTTATCAGTGTTATTGACGCCCATATAAAAAAATGTTGGAAATTAATAGTGGGTGTTCAAGAATTAAAGGTGGTAGATGACAGTGAGATTTTGACTGTATTGGTTCAAATGTCTTTTCAACTAACAAATACAGTCCACCCAAAACTTAGACAACCAGTTCTTAGAGATTGTGTGTCAGTCAGGTTAAATAATGCTCAAGTTGAAGGTGCATCTTATGACTCTATAGGTCTTCCGAATGACCAGTATTTCCAGTATAAGTCTTTGGCTGATGAGAAAAAGAAAGAAAATAAACCCAGACATGTGTCTATACAAAATAAACAAGTCAGAATTCTAGAAGAAAAACCTTATGTTCCACGTCCTATAGTCCATCCAAGAAGGCATGCTTTTCCAATTCCATGTCTTGAGGAAACCTCATCACAAGCAACCAATACATCCAATCAAACAGACCTATCCCCTAATGAGTTGTAAATACCAAAAGTTAAACCCTTTTTTGCAGTTAATAAAATGTTTAATATTTCTAGTTCTCAAATTTTCCCTGTTGAGGAGTGGCAATTTGCAAATCGCTGATATGTAAAAGGAGGAAAATGTCCCTCAAAGATAGTTTTGTACTACATCATCTTCATCCAAACAACCTCCCACTCGTGTTGATTGTGCACCTCTCATTGAACATAATTCCTCGAATATAAATGATCTAGATCAAGTCTACCAGATAGGCAACTATCTGACTACCTGGTGTTCCTATGCAGAAGAAGCCATAAATGATCTAGGCAAATAGAATCAACTCATTTTGGTTAATCTAAAACTTTTATATGATGATAAAAAAGAAGAAAGAATTGAAAAAAAAGTCAGGAGGCAAAAGAAAGAAAGAAGAAGAAAATCCAAACATAGAGTTCGAAGTTTACAATTGATATGTCTGCCCCCAATTTTTGGGACTAAGAAGAAGTAGAAGCCATCACATCTGAAACATATTTCAAGCCTTTAAAAGAAGAACACGTTTCATAAAAAATTAGAAAATCAAAAGCAGAAATAGTTACATTAGAAAATGTTGCTTCAAAGTTCCCGTCTTTTATTTTACCGTTAATGCAGGAAGCTAATTTTGTCAAAGATGTCCACAAGTATCCCAGAATAGAAGAAGATCTTTTTTCTTCCAATTCTAGCATGTATATCTTAAATCTTGACAAATCTACAAATCCAGTAGAATCGATAAGAATATGGATAAGAGCCTTATATCAAATACAAATCACAACAAGGCTAGATAATGTATCTATATTTGTCCTAGCAGAGAAAAGGATGGCAGGCATTGTATATGAATGGTGGATAGGATTGCCAGAAGTAGAACGACAAGCAGTAGAGGCCGCAAGTTTATCTACTTTAGAAGTACTGCTAAAAACACAATTTGCACCTGAACCTATTGATGAAAAGAAACGAATTATTATAGATTTCATTAGGATGGAGTTGAAAGATTTAAAGTTTTTTGAGACATTTTGCCAAGATTTTATGGCTAAAGTCTATAAACCCAATCTTTCAAACGACTCAACTCAAAAGGTTGCATTCTTATCAAAGCTATTAGGAAATATCAGAGATCTAATCTCCCAAGATCTCGAAATTCAAGGAAAATCTATTGGATAGATATATTATTTGATGCCAAGAGAAAGTCAAATATCCTTGTTGGCAGAAGCAAGCACATGATATCATTCCCAGTGCTAATGTCTGTCGTGCAACTCTTCCTTGGACACCTTTTAGAAAAAGAAAGAAAACCAGAAGATATGGTATATTTAAGCCTAAGAATGTAGCCAATCCCCGAAGACCTTTCAAAAATTTCCGTTTCTTAAAAAAGAGGAGACAACCAAGAAAAAACAATAATTGTTGTTTCATCTGCAAACAAGAAGGATATGTTTTCAAGAAATTCCCTAAAAGTTCTTCCAATAAATTGAAAGCTTGTGTTGATATTGAAGAATTTCTTAATGATTGGTCAATTGTCGAATCACAGAAGGAATTATCAGATGTATATGTTTTGATTGATGCCTCCTTGATAGAAGAAGAAGAAAGTGCAAAATTTGTTTAAAAAATGAACATTTGTACATATTGTTCGGAAGAAGATGTCTCAGAAGAAAATGAATTACATTATAGTGATGAATTTGAAACAAGCTCAGAAATTTCAGATAGTTCAGAAACAAATAAATCTGTTTCATTATGTTGGTCCCTTGAATGTACTAAGGACAAAGGTAAGCAATCTATATATTCCTTACCAAAGTTTAACTCTTTTTGTCCTTATGGGAAGAAGATAACTGCTTCATCTTCCTCCATGCCCATTCCAGATTTTGATCCAGAAGTTGAACAAAGTTTTTTAAACAAAATGGTTAAAACTAACAATTTGTTGTATATACTACTCTCTATAAAAGTAAAAAATAGTTGAATAGATGTTGATGCTTTTATTGACACTGGAGGCTCCAACAATCTAGCCAGACCCTCTTTGTTCAAAGGAATATGGAAGACGTTACAGAACATACTTGTCTCAGAAACTATTGGGGGTACAGTAAATCTCACTCACTATGTTAATAATATCTCTTTGAAAATAGGAGGGAACATTGTAAATATTTCATCCATTTAGCATTTTAATCCCTCAACGAGTCTATTTTTTCGTATGCCATTCATTAATTCAGTTTTAGTAGTAACAATCGGTGAAGACAAAGTAATCATCATTTAAACAAAAAAAACAATCTTTGTGCCAAGATTACAAATTGCAAACTCTGAAGCAAGAAAAGAAAATAGTCAAAGAAAAACAGGTGTCAGAAAGCCGGAGAATGATTCTCGAAATTGGCAAGAGGTTTTGCAAAAATATGAAGAAGAAGAGACTCTCAAGACAAACAAAAGGCAGTTGTAGACCCTTAATGGTCTAAAGAACAGAGAGACATATTTGAAACACTGTTTAGAAGCAACTCAGAAGATCCAGAAAAGTTTTGGGAAAAAGAGAGTCCAAAACAAGAAATTATCACTTTGCATGATAATGGAGTAAAAGGTAAGCTTATTCCTTGTACTCCTGGTGATGAATAGGAAATCAAAAAACAAATTATTAAATTATTAAATTTAAAGTTGATTGAACCTATTGTTTCTCATTATTCATGTTTTGCATTCCTAGTAAGAAATCATTTAGAGATAGTAAGAGGAAAAGCGAGGATGGTAATAAATTAAAGCCATTAAATGCCATCACCCAAAATTTTAACTACCCTTTGCCCCGTCAAGAAGTCATAATGCAAAAGATTCAGAAAAGCAAAATCTTTAGCAAATTTGACATGAAGTCCAGTTACTATCAGATTCAAATCAAAGAAACAGATCAAGATAAGACAACCTTTACATGTCCAACAAGATTCTATCAATGAAAGGTTGTTCCTTTTGGGTTTAAGAATGCCCCTGCTTTCTTCTAGAAAAGGGTGGATTTCATATTTGGTAAGTATGAATTTAGCATTACTTACATTGATGACATCTTGATTCGTAGTCCTGATCTTACTACTCATTTAGCACATTTATAAATATTTTTTAAAGAAGTTCAGAACCATGGGATAGTCTTATCAAAAAAGAAAATGGTTCTGCTTCAAGAAAATATTGTTTTTCTTGGAATACATGTGGCAAAAGGCCACATTCAAATGCAACCCCATGTACTCACCAAACTCGCTGATTTTCCTGATGAGTTGAAAGACACCAAAATGATTCAACGCTTCCTAGGAGTGTTAAATTATATTCATAAGTACATCCCTAAATTACCTAAAAAGACTTCCTCTATTAGAAAACATCTGAAATCAGGATGGTCAAGCCAGGCAACAAAAGCAGTCAAGAAGCTGAAAGGCGAATGCAAAAATCTTTCTAGATTACAGCCCCCAGGTGAAGGTTTACTTATTTTGCAAGTAGATGCCTCAGATGAATTTTGGGCTTCAGTTCTTTTGAAAGAAAGAAAGATAATCAAGAAGAAGAGCTATGTGCATATGCATCAGGAGAATTTATGCCAAATCAGAAAAATTACTTCATTGCTGAAAAAGAAACTCTTGCAATATTTAATGGTATCCAAAGGTTTTAACTCTATCTCGCTCCAAAAAAGTTATTAATTAGAACTGATTTAATGAATTTCAAATACTTTTTGGTAGCAAAGATATCGAGGCAGATGGCAAGAGGAAGGTTATTATCTTGGAAAATATGGTTTCAGCAATATGATTTCAATGTCTAATGGATTCCTGGAAATTCTAACTATATTGCAGATGCTCTTACAAGAGACATGAGAAAATCTCACAGGATCATCAACAAAAGAGAAGTTAAGCATAGCATTTTTGAACTACCTAGTAAACAAGATGATTTTTCTACTTTTGTATATAGATTTAAAATGTTAGGAAAATCTTGTGAATATCTCTATACAGAAATCAAGAAGATAGTTGGGTTTAGACTAAGAAGAAACCAATGGATACAAAGATGTCAGGCATGGCAATAAAAAAATATTGGTACTCTTCTAGGACTTTATCCAAAGTTGGTAAAAATATATTCTCTACCAAACATGAAGGTGAAAGCATATTTTAGAACTCTTGATGATTTATGGTCCATCCAGTATACACAACCAATGATATGGATCTTGTAGATTTTGAATTATTATAAAATAATTGGTAGCATTTATTTTGCATTAGAAATATTTACTAGTGCAAAGATGATGGATCTTGAAGAGATTAATATCAAGAATGATGTTGGAAAATTCTTGTTAACATTAAGAATTCCATATCTGTTTGAAGAAAAGGAAGCCTCATTCTTGCAAAGACTTACTGAACACTATGAAAACACTGATACTTTCCCCTAGTATGAACTTTTCGAACCATTTGCAAACTGGGAAATAAAAATGATTTTTGCACAAAGAGAAAGATTATCAGAACATCCTAATGCATTGAAAGAATTTTTTAGTATATCAGGATATTCTCATCACCTTGGGATTATTAGAGTATGGAATTCATAAATGCCATTATCCCAAATCCTTTTGCACAGGGATTTGAAAATAATTTCTCAGAAATAACTATGATTGCAAATAATAAGGAGGATATACAAAGGATAACAAACTGGTTGAAAGATTTCAACAAAGGAAAATTAATTGAGAAAATTCACATCCTCAAAAAGCACAATACATTGCAAGGTGAAAAGAAGGTTTTCAAATTTTCCGTTAATCAAAAATAATTAGTCACCATTGGGGTAATGTCAGGAAATTGGACTGAAGATACAATATGTTTAATCAGTTTGTTGTTATCTACAAGAATTTGTACAACATTCAATTTTGAGTTGGGTTGGCAAGAAAAAGATATTATCAACGATAATTGCAGAATGTGGATACAACATACAATTGAAACGACCACCAACATGTTCTAGATTTTTAAGTGGGAACTATTGGAACACAGTGCATAAAAATTCCTTTCTAGACATTGAAGTGAAGCCTACTGCTTACATCAATAGGTGGAGAAAGAAAGAAGATCCCTTCAAATTGCCTTATCAAAGTCATCATGCTTTCAAGGATAGCATAAAGTTGGAAATAGGATAGTCATCAAAAGCATCAGCTACAACATAGGCATCTCGCAAAGGAAAAGAAAAAGATACAGAAGAAAAAGCTACTTTATTTTTGGATGTATACCAAGATGCCCAAGACCCTACCAAGCATGATTATGATTATCTGAAATATTTTGAAGAATATTATTTACAAAAAGATAACTCTTCAGACGACTATGATTTGGATCGTAGTCCAAGAGGGCCATGGTAACAATTTTTTATTCCTTGTAATAGTTCCTAGTTTTCAATTATTGTACTAAAAGTTTGTTGCATTATTGTACTAGAATATTGAGTAGACACCATCTGGATCTGAGATATCTGACAAGACCCTCATTAATTTCAGATTCTAGATAGGATAGAATCTTAGGTCTTAGGAGAAAAAGAGTTATGAAAAGATAAGACGAGAAGAAGCCCACATCGGATCATTGAGTGCTTATCTATTCTTGGATATCTTGATCTTTTCTCTTGTAGTCTGTGTGTGTTTTTGAAGATCTTGAGTTTTGTGTGCGTAATTTTTAGGAGGGTTTTGAGTTCTTATACTCTGAAGCATCTCGTGATATGTACATGATTATTTGAGTAATTTGAAGCATGTCGGCTTGCCTATCTGAGGATAGTTCTGTAAATTCGAAAGAACTTTGAGAAGTAAAGCAATGGCGTTTTTAAGATGTGTGAAGAAAAGGTCGTGTTACGCTCGTAATCTCAATGTGAGAATTTGAGGTCTAACGTTCATCTTCTGCAATTGCTCAAATAAGTTACAGATTCCACAATTTTATTGGTATCAGAGCCCTATTAAATATCTTAATCAAACAAACTCATGGAAAATTTAGTTCGCTCGTTCTCTATGATTGATAAAAAAATAGTTTAAGAAGTAGAATCTCATTCTATCGAAAAAGACATAGATGCAGAAAAAGAGATAGAAGTTGTAGACAATCCAAAGAGTTTTAATCCACCAACTTTAAATGCCACAGAAGTCCACAAGGTCCCTATCTCCAATATCTTTCAAAAGAAAATGCTTTTAAAATAAGTAGAGATGAAAATTAAAATCTCTGGTCCAGCAGTTCACATAGTCTCTCTTTCTTGGTTCAATAATGAAGAAATAAAAAAGTTCAAACAATATGCAAAAGACAAAAAATACTCTTATTTGCATTTTGGAGGAATCAGGATAGGATTAATACCTCTGTTCACACATGGTTTGAATACTCCATGCATAGCAGAAGTTTTTGATACTAGACATCAAAACTATGATCACGCTCGCATAGGAACCATTGTTGGAAACTTATCTACCGGTTGTCAGTATGGAACTGTTTTCCCAAACTATGTTATCAGTCTTACAGATGCCCATATAAAAGAATGTTCGAAATTAATGGTGGGTGTTCAAGGATTAAAGATGGTAGATGACAGTGAGTTTTTGTCTGTATTAGTTCAATCATCTTTTCAGCTAACAAATACAGTCCACCCAAAACTCAGACCACCAATTCTTAGAGATTGTGTGTCAATCGGGTTAAATAATGCTCAAGTTGAAGGTGCATCTTATGACTCTACAGGTCTTCCCAATGATTGGTATTTGTGTAAGTCTTTGGTTGATGAGAAAAAACAAGAAACTAAACCCAAACGTGTGTCTATACAAAATGGAGAAGTCAGAATTCTACAAGAAAAACCTTCTGTTCGATGTCCTATAGTCCATCCAAGAAGACATCCTTTGTCAATTCCATGTCTTGAAGAAACCTCATCACAAGCAGCCAGTACATCCAATCAACTAGACCTATCCCCTAATGAGCTGTACATACTAGAAGTTAAACCATTTTTTGCAGTTAATAAAATGTTTAGGATTTCTAGTTCTCAAATTTCCCTTGTTGAGGAGTGGAAATTTGCAAATCGCTGGTATGTAAAAGGAGGAAAATGGCCCCTATTTTGTACTACATCATCTTCATCCAAACAACCTCCCACTCGTGTTGATTTTGCACCTCTCATTGAACATAATTCCTCGAATCCAAATGATCTAGATCAAGTCTACCGGATAGGCATATATCTGACTACCTGGTGTTCTTATGCAGAAGAAGTCATTGATGATCTAGGTAATAGAACAAGCTCATTTTGGCTAATATAAAACTTTTATATGATGAGAAACAAGAAGAAAGAATTGAAAAAGAAGTCAGGAGGCAAAAGAAAGAAAGAATAAAAAAAGCCAAAGCATCCTAGAGTTCGAAGTTTACGATTGATATGTCTACCCCCAATTTTTGGGACCAAGAAGAAGCAGAAGCCAACACATCTGAAACACATTTCAAGCCTTTAAATGAAGAACATGTTTAAAAAATAAATCAGAAAATCAAAAGCAGAAATAGTTATATTAGAAAACGCTGCTTCAAAATTCCCATCTTTTATTTTACCATCAATCCAGAAAGCTAATTTTGTCAAAGATGTCCACAATTATCCCAGAATAGAAGAAGATAATTTTGCTTCCAATTCTAGCGGGTATATCTTAGATCTTGACAAATCTACAAATCCAGGAGAATCGATAAGAATATGGATAGGAGCCTTGTATCAAATGCAAATCACAACAAGGCTAGATAATGTATCTATATTTGTCCTAGCAGAGAAAAGGATGGCAAACATTGTATACCACTGGTGGACAGGACCGCCAGAAGCAGAACGACAAGTAGAAGTGGCCGCAGGTTTATCTACTTTAGAAGTACTGCTAAAAACACAATTTGTGCCTGAACCTATTGATGAAAAGAAACAAATTATTACAGATCTAACCAAGATGGAGTTGAAAGATTTAATGTTTCTTGAAAAATTAGGCCAAGATTTTATGGCTAAAGTCTATAAAGCCAATCTTTCAAACGATTCAACTCAGAAAGTTGTATTCTTATCAAAGCTACTAGGAAATCTCGGAGATCTGATCTCCAAAGATCTCGAAATTCAAGGAAAATTTATTAATCAAATCTAGTGGATAAATCTACTGTTTAGGTGCTAGGAGAAAGTCAAATATCTTTGTTGGTAAAAACAAGCACATGATATCACTCACAGTGCTAATGTCTGTCGTGCAGCTCTTCCAATCTTTCAAATGACTCAAATCAGGATGTTGCATTCTCATCAAAGCTACCAGGAAATCTCGGAGATCTGATCTCCAAAGATCTCGAAATTCATGGCAAATCTATTGATCAAATTTATTGGATAGATCTACTATTTAGGTGCCAGGAGAAAGTCAAATATCTTTGTTGGCAGAAACAAACACATGATATCACTGCTAGTGCTAATCTCTGTCATGCAGTGCTTCCTTGGACACCTTTTAGAAAAAGGAAGAAAATTAGAAGATATGGTAGTTTTAAGCCTAAGAAGGTAGCTAATCCTCAAAGACCTTTCAAAAATTTTCGTTTCTTAAAAAAGAGGAGACAACCAAGAAAAAACAATAATTGATGTTTCATCTACAAACAAGAAGGACATTTTGCTAGGAAATTCCCTAACAGTTCTTCCAATAAATTGAAAGCTTGTGTTGATATTGAAGAATTTCTTGATGATGGGTCAGTTGTTGAATCGCAGGAGGAATTATCATATGTATATATTTTGACAGATGCCTCCTTGACAGAAGAAGAAGAAAGTGCATAATTTGTTCAGAAAAAATGAACATTTGTACATATTGTTTGGATGAATATGTTTCAGAGGAAAATAAATTGCATTATAGTGATGAATTTGAAAGAAGCTCAAAAATTTCAGATAGTTCAGAAACAAATGAATCTGTTTCATTATGTTGGTCCCCTAGACATATTAAGGACAAAGGTAGGCAATCTATATCTTCCTTACCAAAGTTTAACTCTTTTTGTCCTTATGAGAAGAAGATAGCTGCTTCATCTTCCCCCATGCCCATTCCAGATTTTGATAAAAAACAAATTGCAGAATTATTGAATTTAAAGTTGATTGAACCTAGTGTTTCTCATTATTCATGTTCTACATTCCTAGTAAGAAATCATTTAGAAATAGTAAGAGGAAAAGTGAGGATGGTAATAAATTACAAGCCATTAAATGCCATCACCCAAATTTTTAACTACCCTCTGCTCCGTCAAGAAGTCATAATGCAAAAGATTCAGAAAAGAAAAATCTTTAGCAAATTTGACATGAAGTCTGGTTACTATTAGATTCAAATCGAAGAAGCAGATCAACATAAGATAGCGTTTACATGTCCAACAGGATTCTATCAATGGAAGGTTGTTCCTTTTGGGTTTAAGAATGCCCCTGCTTTCTTCCAGAAAGGGATGGATTTCATACTTGGTAAGTACGAATTTATCATCACTTACATTGATGACATCTTGATTCATAGTCCTGATCTTGTTACTCATTTAGCACATTTAGAAATATTTTTTAAAGAAGTTCAGAGCCATGGGATAGTCTTATCAGAAAAGAAAATGGTTTTGTTCCAAGAAAATATTGATTTTCTTGGAATACATGTGGTAGAAGGACACATTCATATGCAACTCCATGTACTCACCAAACTCAATGATTTTCCTAATGAGTTGAAAGACACCAAAATGATTCAATGCTTCCTAGGATTGTTAAGTTATATTCATATGTACATCCCTAGATTATCTGAAAAGACTGGCCTTATTAGAAAACATCTGAAATTAGGATGGTCAAGCCAGGCAACAGAAGCAATCAAGAAGTTGAAAGAAGAATGCAAAAATCTTCCTAGATTACAGCCCCCAGGTGAAGGTTTACTTATAGTACAAACAGATGCTTCAGATGAATTTTGGGTTGCATTTCTTTTTGAAAGAAAGGAAGATAATCAAGAAGAAGAGCTATGTGCATATGCATCAGGAGAATTTCTGCCAAATGAGAAAAATTACTTCATTGCTAAAAAAGAAACCCTTGCAATATTTAATGGTATCCAAAGGTTTGAACTCTATCTTGCTCCAAAAAAGTTATTAATTAGAACTGATTCAATGAATTTCAAATACTTTTTGGCAGCAAAGATATCGAGGTAGATGGCAAGAGGAAGGTTATTATCTTGGCAAATATGGTTTCAACAATATGATTTCTTTGTCGAATGGATTCCTAGAAATTCTAACTATATTGCAGATGCCCTTACAAGAGACATGAACAAAGCTCACATGATCAGCGACAAAGGAGAAGTTAAGCATAACATTTTTGAACTACCTAGTAAACAAGATGATTTTTCTACTTTTGTATATAGGTTTAAAATGTTAGAAAAATATTGTGAATATCTCTGTACAGAAATCAAGAAGATAGTTGGGTTTAGACTATGAAGAAACTGGTGGACACAAAGATGTCAGACATGGCAATCAAAAAATATTGGTACTCTTCTAGGATTTGATCTAGAGTTGGTATAAATATATTCTCTACCGAACATGAAGGTGAAAATACATTTTAGAACTCTTGATGATTTATGGTCCATCCAGTATACACAACCAATGATATGGATCTTGCAGATTTTGAATTATTATCAAATAACTAGTAGCATTGATTTTGCATTAGAAATCTTTACTAGTGCAAAGAAGATGTATCTTGAAGAGATTAATATCAAGAATGATGTTGGAAAATTCTTGTTAACATCAAGAATTCCATATATGTTTGAAGAAATAGAAGCCTCATTTTTGCAAAGACTCACTAAAATCTGTGAAAACACTGATACTTTCCCCCAGTATGAACGTTTTGAACCATTTGCAAATTGGGAAATAAAAGACGGTTTGTGAACAAAGAAAAAGATGATCAGAACAACCCAATGCATTGAAAGGAATTTTGAGTATATCAGGATATTCACATCACCTTGGGATTATCAGAGTATGGAATTCAGGGATGCCATTATCCCAAATCCTTTTGCATAGGTATTTGAAAATAATTTCTCAAAAACAGTTATGATTGCAAATAATAAGGAGGAGATACAAAGAATAACAAACTAGTTGAAAGACTTCAACAAAGGCAAATTAACTAAGAAAATACACATCCTCAAAAAGATGAATACATTGCAAGGTGAAAAGAAGGTTTTGAAATTTTCCGTTAATCAAAAAGCGTTAGTCAGCATTGGGGCAATGTCAGGAAATTGGACTAAAGATACAATATGTTTAATCAGTCTGTTGTTATCTACAAGAATTTGTACAACATTCAATTTTGAGTTGGGTTGGCAAGAAAAATATACTATCAACAATAATTGTAGAATGTGGATACAACATACAATTGAAACAACCACCAACATGTTCCAGATTTTTAAGTGGGAACTATTGGACGGGATTGAGTTGTTAGTACAACCAACACCAACATTTGCAACAGTTCATAAAGATTCCTTTCTAGACATTGAAGTGAACCCTATTGCTTACATCAACAGGTGGAGAAAGAAAGAAGATCCCTTCAAATTTCCTTATCAAAGTCATCATGCTTTCAAGGACAACATAAAGTTGGAAATGGGACAATCATCAAAATCTTCAGCTACAGCAAAGGCATCTCGCAAAGGAAAAAAAAAAAAGAGACACAAGAAAAAACTACTTTATTTTTGGATGTATACCAAGATGCCCAAGACCTCACTGAGCATGAGTATGATTATCTGAAA
This sequence comes from Pinus taeda, assembly GCA_000404065.3. Taxonomy (NCBI): domain Eukaryota; kingdom Viridiplantae; phylum Streptophyta; class Pinopsida; order Pinales; family Pinaceae; genus Pinus; species Pinus taeda. The sequence goes on along the minus strand of APFE030952610.1, from coordinate 193,428 downwards.
TATCTTGAAGAATATTATTTACAAAAAGATAACTCTTCAGACAACTATGATTTGGACCGTAGTCCAAGAGGGTTGTGGTAATCATTTTTGATTCCTTGTAATAGTTCCTAGTTTTCAATTATTGTACTAAAAGGCTGTTGCGTTATTGCACTGGTATATTCGGTAGACACTATTTGGATCTAAGATATCCGACAGGACACTCAATTATCGAATTGAGACTTCTGTGATCCATATCAAATTTTTGAAGATTCTTCGGCGAAAATCACATAGAGAAATATTTTTCGATGCGTTTCGAACCAACCAGTGTGGTTCATCGTCAAGACAAGTTGAAGATCCAATCTGAGCGATAAGTTAAATAGGGACAGCGGGCCATTCCAACAGCGAAATTTAATTGAGTAATGGTTAAACAGGACTTCTAACGGCTGGGTTTGACCAGGCCCAAGGGGAGGGACCTAAATTTTATTTAATTATTTTATTTATCTAT